>CAJQZJ010026371.1:2468-14800 GCA_907164525.1 Lophiomys imhausi
AAAAATAAAATGTGAAGCTCTGACCTCTTGATACCAACCGTCTAAAATGGTCTAGGATAGTTAAAACAAACTCCTAGTCATGCAAACATGTCTCTTTGTTGGCTACTATGACAGTCTATCACAGATATTCTCTAAACTACCCAGTAATCAAGTTGCTAAGAGACAAGCAACATTTGCTTATCTAAATACAAGAGATGGATAGGGCATCTTCAAAAACCCCTTGAGATCTGCAGAATATGGCATTCAAAGATGTTATCTTAAATCAAGATTTTTTTTTTATATCGAGACATATCAGCGCCTGACGGCAACCCTATTCTACTCCAAGTAGAGGATAAACATCGAAGAACCTCCACTGTAAGATGGTTGAATTGGTGGCAAGCCTTTCTCTTGGCATGAAAAAACCCCTTGCACCAACTGCAGACAGACTGCTGTCCAAAAAGGACAAAACTTGGTAGCGGGGAAGTCGACAGCCTAACTCTGTCAAGACAGGGTAGGAAAAACCCCTTGCTTCAACTGTAGACAGACTGCTGTCCAAAAAGGACAAAACTTGGAAGCAGGTAAGTCGACAGCCTAGCTCTGCCAAGACAGGGTAGGCGAGTCCTTCATAACCCCTGCTCTACAATCAATGTCTGTCAGAGAAATGGGGCCAAATGACTGAAGATTGATGCTGTAATGTATGGAGAGAAAATGGAAGCTGTCCAGGCAGCCACTGGTATGTCATTTCTTAGTTTGGGAAGCTGCAGCCCTGCACTTCCTATATAATCAGATATATTTGTCCCTCTCAGGTCTCTGAGGTGGTTGAAGAATAGATAGCTAGAGTCTCATAGTTAAATTTTGAGTTGTGTGGGAATCAAGAGGGTGTTCTAAGAAGATGCTTTTTAAATTGTGATGAAAGTTGAGTTGGATATAGAACTTTAAACTCATGGAGATAGGTCGACAGCAGAATGTTGAAGTCAGGTGCCAAATACATATAGACTGGACATTGGGATTGTATGCCAAGCCATATAACTCTCATAATTTTGGCCTAATTACCTCTGTTGTTTTGTATTGTATTTATTATTATAAGAGCAAGAGCCATTTGTTGGACTGAAAGGGGGAGCTGTTGGGGGGAAAAGATATATCTTAAACTTTTAAAAAAGGAAGGGGATGGGTGGGTTGAGGCGGAAGAGGGTGGGAGGGTGGGACTGGAGGCGGGGTAGGGAGGGGATTTCAATTGAGATGTAACTTGAAGAAATAAAAAATAAAGTAAAAAAAAAAAGATTATATTGGGCTACATAGGCATTGATCTTGGTATATTGATACATAATTAAGAGTATATTTAACCACAATTGAATAGATCTTTGTATATTGATACAAATTTAAAGGTAACGCTTCCCAATGATATCATACCTAGAGATACTTAAAAATAAAATGTGAAGCTCTGACCTCTTGATACCAACCGTCTAAAACGGTCTAGGATAGTTAAAACAAACTCCTAGTCATGCAAACATGTCACTTTGTTAGCTACTATGACAGTCTATCACAGATATTCTCTAAACTACGCAGTAATCAAGTTCCTAAGAGACAAGCAACATTTGCTTATCTAAATACAAGAGATGGATAGGTCATCTTCAAAAACCCCTAGAGATCTGCAGAAAGAATATGGCATTCAATGATGTTATCTTAAATCAAGATTTTTTTTTGATATCGAGACATATCAGCACCTGACAGGACCCCCTATTCTACTCCAAATAGAAGATAAGCATCGAAGAACCTCCACTGTAAGATGGTTGAATTAGTGGCAAGCCTATCTCTTGGCATGAAAAAACCCCTTGCACCAACTGCAGACAGACTGCTGTCCAAAAAGGACAAAACTTGGTAGCAGGGAAGTCGACAGCCTAACTCTGCCAAGACAGGGTAGGTAAGTCCTTCATAATCCCTGCTCTACAACAAATGTCTGTCAGAGAAACAGGACCCAAAGGCTGAAGATTGATGCAGGAATGTATGGAGAGAAAATGGGAACTGTCCAGGCAGTCATTGATATGTTCTTTCTTAGTTTTGGAAGCTGCAGGCCCTGCACTTCCTATATAAGCAAATATATTTATCCCTCTCAGGTCTCTGAGGTGGTTGAAGAATAGACAGCTAGAGTCTCATAGTTAAATTTTGAACTGTTTACGAATCCAGAGGGTGTTATAGATCTAAGAAGATACTCTTAAAAGTGTGTTGCAAGATAGTATGAATGTTAAGTCACATATAGACCTTTAAACTCATGGAGTTGGTTAGATAGTAGATTGTTAAAGTCAGGGGCCAAATATGTATAAACTGGACATTGGGAAAGTATACTGGGCCAATTTACTCTCATAAATGTGGCATATTTATATCTATTGTTTTGTATAATACTTACTGTTATAAGAGAAGGAACCATCTGTTGGACTGAAAGGGGAAACTTCTGGGGGGAAGAGGGTGGAAGTGCGGGATAGGAAGGGGGAATAGGGAGGGGTTTGTTACTGAGATGTAACTTGAAGAAAAAAAAATAAAGTATTTATAAAAAAAAAAAGAAAAAAAAAAGAAAAGAAAAAAGAACCTCTTTCCACATGGCCAGGAACATCGGCATGGTGTGGAGAATGGCAGTCCAAGGGGACTTATGTATATATGGTGTCGTATTTGGGTAATAGAATTACGAGCTAGCTTAGATGGGCCAAGATTCCTCAACTCAGGCCTAGGCTTGGTAGAAATCCATACGGTCTCTGTGTGTATTTATTTAAAATGGCGAATTAAAGATTAACAGCCCCTGAACCAATTAACAATAATCTAAATAGTGGTTAAATAATTTAATTAGCCATATTTCTTTCTACAGAAAGGTCCAGAAGGTAACTGTCTTTTCAGCATGGCCATCAATGATAGGCACATTGACAGAACTGAATACAAACTATTCATTTCGATCATAGTGTGTTTTCTCTAATAATGTCAAGGAGTATCATACAGTAGGTCTTATTAGGGTTATTCCTACAAAGATTCTTAAAAACTTTCACTGTGATGAGGATGGTGTGTCATTCTGTGTCTCTCAAGAAGCTTGGGCCTTGTCAGATATCAAGCCAGAAGTGCACACTTCTCTGCCATAAGGTATGATCACCATCAGTTTCTTAGTGGAAAAGGATAAAATATGGGATTACATCTGTGTCACAGGATATCCAGTCTGGCCAGAGAGGCAGGAGAATGGATTATTTCCACCTGAAGTGTTACAGTTCCTTTCTAAACATGCAGGAGAGATGGAGATCCTGTCTGTCATGTTGTGTAAGATCAGAGCACTTTTAGTTAAACTGCTGGAGTCTGGCTGGGTAGCATAGGGAGCTTTGGATTCCTGAACCAAGCCAACTGGGGACAAGGGCCCTGAAGATGGTCTGGCAGATAGCAACAATGGAGGCAGGAGCTCACTCCCTGAGAATGTTGAAGTGAGCTCTGGCTGTCAGTGACAGGAGTCTGACTAGGCAGGATGATCCAGTGATGAATTCCTCTGGGAGGAATAGGTCTTTCCTTCACAAATGTTGCAGCCTGAAATTAACAGCGAGTCTCAGACTATCTTTGATGAAGTAGATGGTGGAATCATTTATTTTGTGAAGAGGGACATTATAAATTTTGGGCAGTGGGAGGAGTTTTGGGGGGTGGATGCGTTTGATTGGCTGAGGCCAGGAGTGCTTCGTTTATGTGCAACAGCACAGTCACATTACAGGAAGGGGAACACAGTATTTAATTATCCTATGGGCGTCGGGGAGGGAGAATATTAGCAGAGAACTGTGTCAAATGTTACACTCCAGGTATGGTTAGAGGCATGAGCAAAGGTCATTGGCTAAAAGGTAAGGTACTAAGATATCACATTAGCATGAGGAGGCATTTCTAGGAATCCCAGGTGCTCACTGAAAGGGACATCTCTCTATTTTTGGGAGAAAGGGTTAGACCTGTAATTTTCCTAAGAGCTATGTGACATTCCTCAGATAGAGAGTATGGGGTGCCTCACTAGAAAGGGAGTCCACTATTTCATATCAAGCTCAGGGGCTTTCTGGTAATGTCAGACTTTGACCTTAACAGCAGAGTTTCTCGACAGATGACAGGAGTTAACTGGATTGGTGATGATACTGGTCATCGCTGTGGGATTGTGCTGGGAACAGGCAGCCAGGGTGGCCACAATGATGCCATTGCTGCTGAACAGGTCATTTCACACTATGCTTGGCTTTCTGGGCACTCTGTCCAGGATAATCACCATATTGTAACCTTTTAAACAGTCGGGCAGCTGCTCAGGTTCATATTTACTCTGGAGTGTGACTCCAATCTGCTGGCATGCTGGGCATGTGACTGATTATCTTAGAAAGTCAGCAAGCTTGATAAGGGACTTCTGTTCTTCAAGAGGAGTGATGGGGCTTGCCAATGGTTCCAGAAGCTCTAATCATGGATGCTTTAGCATTACTTTAGTCCGAAGAGGTAAAGATGCAGGAAGGGTATGTGGCACTACTGGGGAGGTCTAGAATAGGGCTGGCACATGTAGGAGGTAGCAGTGAACAAATGCCTCCAACCATGTACAATTTTTAACCTTGGGCAATTCAAATAGACTCATCAGATGAAATAAGCATATGGATATATATATATATATATGTATATATATATATATATATAAAATGAACAGAAGGCTTGCTGGATATAGCAATTAACAGATAAATCATTTGAAACTGGAGTTCTGTCGATAGCCTCCAGTGCTTCCTTGATTCACCATGTTACTTCTGGCTGCCCCTATCTGTATCTGCTTCCTAGTACTTGTGTATATCAACATATTTGGAGATTCTGCCCCTTTTTTTATGCTCTAACAGGATATGAAGTGCATGGATGTGTCACTGGCTTGCCTAAGGCTTTACTCTGTGTGAACTCTTTCTCCTATTTAAACTGAAGTCTTCCCTCCTGTTTGATGCTGTTGACCACACTGTGCCTCCTCCTTCTTCAGCATTGCTCATCCTCTAACAATCTGCATATTCCCTTACTATATTGAATTTTCTGTGCCTCTATCCACTGAACATAAATTATATAAAATTATTTTATTTTATTGTTTTATGACTGGACTGGCAATGCATGACAGTAGGAGCTTGATAAAGTGAAAAAAAAATTACCTGGTAGGGCATGGGTTAGATGTGCCATCCAGCAAATGACATTTTGCATGGTCCAAATATGCTGCACAGCTGCACTGAAGATGTTACTTTCAACAACACTAGAGTAACGGTAAAAGACAGAGTTGGTTTCTGAATTGTCTCTTTCCCAGTAAAAAAGAAACTGCTGTTTTCTCAATTTCAGTTAGAATTAGGTTAGTTTAGGGTCCTACAGATGCAGATGCAAAACAAGGACTCTATTTTGGAGGTTCAAGAGGTATCATTAGTGGTGTGTGGAAGACTATATGGAAAGGGGACTCATCTAATAACAGGCAAGTCCTTAACCACCACACTCAGCTGTGGAGCTGAATCTCACAAAGAGAATCTGAAACCTCAATCTATCTATGGAGTCTTGGATTGATTTAGACCAACAATAAAAGCTGCTCCTTTTAAAAGACTGTTCAATTGTCCATCCCTCTAGACTATAACAGAGAATACCTCAGGTGCAAATATAGGAATGAGAAGCACAGTGAATGACAGAATCTGAAGGATAATGGTAGAACTCTGTAAGCACCTGCTAATGAACACAGCTCCAGCCTAGTACTCTTAAATATGGGAGTTTGTTAAGATATCAGAAATGTTGTCTTCAGTTACTCAAAACAAGGGACAATTGCCTTGGGGCTCTTCCAAGTGATAATTCAGAGTGGGAATCTTAAAAGATGGGAAAAAACAGACTATGAAAAAATATGACAGATATTATGAACCACATGTTGATTGACTACCAATTTGCTACCTATTTGGGGGCTTCAAGAAACTTTGGAAAACTAGGGCCAGAGAGACGGCTCAGTGAATGAGAACATTCGCTGTTTTTGCAGAGGACCTGGGTTTGGCTCCTAACAACCAAAAGGTAGCTCACACACATATAATCCAGGGGCATATACATGTATGTGGGGCAAATACATACTTACACTCAAGGACTCAGATATATTCACCAAATAAATCTATAAAAAGAGAGAGAATGGAAAGTTTAAAACCAGACCTGGTTGCACATATCTGTAATCTTAGATACACAGGAGACTGAGGCAGGTTGATGCCATTTTAAAGTCTGTCAGGGTTACAAGATGATTTCAAGGCCAGGCTGGGAAATTTAGCAAGGATATGTCCCTAAAATTGAAAACACACACACACACACACACACACACACACACACACACACACACACTACAAAGAAGGACCAAAGATTTATCTTTCTCAGTGCTTAAGGGCTTTCCTGGCATAAGTTCTCTACTCAATTCCTAACAACTGCATCATTGGAAAGAAAGATTAAAAAGCTAGAGATGATGGTATATACCTGCTATGCCAACACTTGGGAGGTTAATGTAAGAGGATTGCTATTAAATCAAAGTCAAGTTCAATTCTATAAACATTAAAAACAAACAAATAAGCAAACATTCCATCTACCCTAAAAATACCCCATACCAAAAAAAAAAAAAAAAACTTGTAGGGTCTGATAATCATACTATCTTTTTCTGGTTTGATTTTAGACAGGCTCTCTATGTAGCCATGGATGGTCAATAATTCATTATGTAGGCCAGACTGGACTCAAACTCATAAAGATTCACCTGCCTCTAATTCCTAAGTGCCAGTATTAAAAGTGTACACCACAACACCCAACCAAACTTATTGCCTTCATGATAATTAAAGAAAGTGAAGCTATAGCAGGAATTCTACATTTTTAAGGCAGAAGAATAGAACCTTAGGGTATATTAATGAGCATCTGGAGAAAAGCCCCTATATATTTCTGATGGACACATGAACTGGTGTTATGTATTTTAAAGATAATTTTTTAGTCCACAGGGGAGACAAACTTTCAAAAGCAGCACGCCCTTTGATTCAGAAAATATTTTCAATATTTTAGCTAAAGAATTATGTTCTGAGTATTCACAAAGAATAATTTGCACACACAAAGTATTTTTGATAGAAATTTGTGCAGCTGACATAATGAAATCAGGTCATTCACCAAATCCAGGCACAAAATCCATATTTTTTTTCTTTCCTCATTTAAACATATGCTTCATTCCATTTGAGTGAAACCTCAGAGGTTTCCATTGAGACCTTGGCTCATGCTGGTATTAAGTAGGTCTGTGTTAACTTAAAGTCCCAAGAGAATTTAGTAGCGCAATGAGAATCCCCTGTTTTGTGGTATAATCCAAGTTTTAATTTGTTGTGATGTTTCCCCCTTCCCCACATGAAGCTTTATGAAGGGGAAAGCCAGGAAAGGAAAGCTTGTTGCTTCCTTCCACTCTGGCCACTTGGACCACAGACCTCATCAGACTGAAAAAAAAGCATGTGGAAGATATTTAGGTTGACTCTTCTCTATACTGTCATGAAATCCTCATAGCTCTCATGTGAAAATTCTTGCACACATTCTGTCATTTATCTGTACTTTTTACTGTGTAGCCATACTAACCCATACTAACACATCCTAGACAAACTTTCTTTTATAGGATTATTGTTCTGTTATTAGTTATTTTTCTCATTGTTGTGATCAACTATCCGATAAGAGACATGGTAAAGAAGTACAGGCTTATTGTATCTCATGGTGTGGGGAGATCAACTTCCATCATGTCACGGAAGGTGTGATAGAGGGAGTATGGCCCAGTCAGCCACATTGCATCCCTAGTCAGGAGGCAGAGAAGGATGAATGTTGGTGCTCATCTGGCTTCCTCTTTTCCCCTTCTTTATTTAGTCTGTGATATCAAGCTATGCTGTCTCCTGCATTCAGGGTGAGTCTTCTTTCCTCAGCTAAATCACTTCTAGGTGATTCCAGATCCAGGCAAGTTGACAATTATGGTAGAGCCATCTCAGTCCCCTTCTAGATTTTTCTGGTTTAAGTTTTTGGTCAGGATGCAAACTACAACCAGTTTCCTTGGTCATTCTTGTTACTCATGCAGAGTGGAACACACGCCTGCAACACATGATCTCTCTGCTGCTATTTCATAAAGCATATACAAATTTATGATTTTGCCAGTGGTGTTGGCTAGACTTTTGATCTCTGGGCTACAAGAAAACAGCTGGGTCCTTTCAGATGACCCCATCAGAGCTCTGGTCCTTTAGGGTGGTACCCAGAGTATGTCTTGATTATTAGGAAACAGATAATTTTACAGCTGAGATGTACATGAAGATTTTAAAAGCATTCAGCTGCTCTGTAGCTCTGTTTGCAGCATCTTAAAAGATAAACTATTTCATCCTTCATCCAGGTGCCCAGTACCCTTTAAGTTGTGTTAAGAAAAAAAAAAACCAACATTTTGAGTTGCTTGTATACTAGGAACAATAATCTGTTATGTTAATTTTATTTATTCCTATTCAACATATAATTTCATATTTTGGACTTCAGATATAATACACAGTAAAATCACATAATGCTAAATGTTTAAATGTTTTCAAAAGTATATTAAAATACAATGTGCATATTGCCACAAATCTCATACATCACTTTATGAAATGATTCGATACCTTAAAAAGTGACAAAGAGTTTATCTGAATGTTAAAACAGCACATTATTTATTTTTTTGTTTTGCTGTCTATAATTTATGTGATCTTTATTGTAGAAGAAAAGCCTGAGAATACAAAGATATTGTGTGATAAGCAAGATCAAACAAAATCAAAACAACTGTTCAAAATTTAAATGTAATATTTGGAAATGTAGTGAGTTAAAGTCTCAGCCTAGAAGCCCTTGGATGCATCCACCCTACAGTGAGTGGCCCTGACAAGGCAGTACACCTTCACTCTGTCTAGCTGATTGAGCTGAGCATGAAACATTTCTCTTGGCTTGTCTGCTGTGCTTAAAATGATAAGGCTGAATTTTTTTCTAGAAAGTTGACTGAGAGCCAAACCATTCTGCTTACTCATCCAAAATCTCATCAGCTATCACAGAACACACATTAATGGAAGGAAAGTTATTCACAGTAGCAGTGGAAATCAAACTCATCATACCAACCCAGAAATATCTACAATTTTCAAAACTCAGAAGGAAGATGAAAACATTCATGTGGAAAAATAAAACTGAATTGAGAACTCCAAATATAGTGATAAGAAAACAAATTTTGGGATATTTATACCAAAATGAGAAGAAGGCAAACCCTGGGCTGTTCGTCATTCACCAAGTGTGAAACTGCTCTCAGACTCTCAGACATTCTGGGTCTTCAACCCTTTCTTCTTTCATCCTAATTCTTTATTAACTATTTTCCATGTTTTGTCTTCATTTCTAAACTAGAGATAATAATAGCATTGCAGATTTCCAAAAAACTAACACATAGCAGCTGGATACTCTTAACCCCTTGCCTCTTTTTAGGTTGTAATGAGGATACAATTGGTCAGTAGGAATAAAGTTTCTGAAATCATCCTGATGCAAAGTAAGTGTTATATTAATATTATTTGTTGATTATGAATGTTTCTGCGTGTAGTTACATAATGAAATGACACTCTGTGTTGATTGGCCAAGGCACAACAATAAACCTCCAAGAGATGAAAAAACTTAGAGCTAAGGTAAAATACATGAAAGGCGTGGTGTTAGCCCATGCCTTTAACTCCAGCAGAGACAGGAGGATCACTATAGAGTTAGTTGGCTTATAAATTCTAGAGTTACAAGGAACAGGGTGATGATGGTGCACACCCTTAGTCCCATCATTGGGGAAGAATACACCCTTAATCCCAACACACTAGAGACAGAAACAGGCAGATCTCAGAGCTCAAGGTCAGCCTGACACAAAACAAGCTCTAAATAGAGAAAAACTTTGATCCAGGGGTGGTGGAGCACATCTTTAATCCCATCAGTTGGGAACCACATGTCTTTGATCCCAATACTTAGAATGCAGAGACAGGCACATAGGATGGAAGGATTTAAGTTTAAAAGCTACTTACAAAAGGCAGGCTGGAATTCAAACAAATTGTCCTTTGAGATCTCAAAATATATACACTAAAGGTTTGTTTAGCTCCAAAATATCAAAATAATTTCTTCTTTAATCCGGATTGAAAGGTAATACTTTATATATTGTCAAAAAACCAAATTTGCTCCAGGAAAAATATTACCTGGAAACCCCCCCCCCCAAAAAAAAAAAGGTAATTGTCCCTGAGTTAGGATTAGGGCAGGGCTCTGTTCTTATCTTTCAGGAGATTTAAAGCATCCATTCAAGGATTCCAGGGAAAACTGGACAATGGAAACCTCAGCAGAAAACAGATCAGACACCAAAGAAGAGGAGTGGCCCAGATGATCCAGCCTTGCAGACTTCCTCAATAGCTCTTTCTTCAAAAGTCTACAACCACAACTCAAAATGGCTAAGATCGTTCAGCTACGCAGACTGCTCCAGCTAGAACCTCAGTAAAGCCCTGAAGATCAGCTTCTGTCTATTAACTTCTTAGGACGTCTAAATAGCTGAGCACAAAAGGACTGAACATCAAATGATTCTATTAACATTTTTAATCATTTGCCATTCTTATTTGGGCCCTAAACAGGTTTACTACGTCCCAAATCAGCAGGAAGTCATTTTAAGAGAACAACATCCCATCCCCAGAAGGTGGGGAGGGTGCCCCCCCTTTGGTTATTCGATGGATAATAGAAAATTTTGTTATTTAGGGGAAGAGACTACAAGCTGTTAAATGGTCTTGTTAAATGGATTTTGGAGGTTAGACCCAGGGACTTCTCTCTTTTGCTTTTCTGTATCCTTCTTTCTCTTCTATATAGGAGTGAACAGACTTGAGAAAAAAATGGGATATAGACATAGTATAGGAAAGATCAAAAAAAGGACAGATTATTGAATATGGCCTTATACCTTTGTATACTGATACAAAATTAATATTATATTTGGCTAAATTGGCATTGATCATTGTATATTAATGCAAAATTAAGATTGTATTGGACTACATCGATATTGATCTTTATATATTGATACAAAATTAAGATTCTATTTGGCCACAATAGTATTGACACTTGTATATTGATGCAAAATTAAGATTGTATTGGGCTACATAGGTATTGATCCTTGTATATTGATACAAAATTAAGATTATATTTGGCCACATTGATATTGATCTTTGTATATTGGTACAAAATTAAGGGTAACACTTCTTAAAGGTATTGTACCTAGTAATGCTTAAAAATGAAATGTAAAGTTTTGGCCTCTTGCTACCAACCGTCATAAACTGTTTAGGATAATTAAGAAATGGAAACTAATAGTCATGCAAGCGTGTCATTTTGTTAGTTACTGTGACAGTCTATCACAGTTATTTTCTAAGCTACTCAGAAATCAAGTTGCTAAGAGAAAAGCAACATTTGGTTATCTAAATATAAGAGATAGATAGGGCACCTTCAAAAACCCCAAGAGATCTGCAGAATATGGCATTCAAAGATGTTTTCTTAACTTAAGATTTTTTGATATCGAGACATGTCAGCTCCTGACAGCACCCCTTATTCTACTCCAAGTAGAAGATGAGCATTGAAGAATCTCCAGTAGGAGATGGTTGAATTGGTGGTAAGCCTGTCTCTTGGCAAGAAAAACCCCTTGCTTCAACTGTAGACAGACTGCTGTCCAAAAAGGACAAAACTTGGAAGCAGGTAAGTCAACAGCCTAGCTCTGCCAAGACAGGGTAGGCAAGTCCTTCATAATTCCTGTTCTACAATCAATGTCTGTCAGAGAAATGGGGCCAAACAGCTGAAGATCGATGCTGTAATGTATGGAGAGAAAATGGGAACTGTCCAGGCAGCCACTGGTATGTCATTTCTTAGTTTTGGAAGCTGCAGGCCCTGCACTTCCTGTATAATCAGATATATTTATCCCTTTCAGTTCTCTGAGGTGGTTGAAAAATAGATAGCTAGAGTATCATAGTTAAATTTTGAGTTGTTTAGGAATCAAGAGGTTGTTCTG
This sequence comes from Lophiomys imhausi, assembly GCA_907164525.1. Lineage (NCBI taxonomy): Eukaryota > Metazoa > Chordata > Mammalia > Rodentia > Muridae > Lophiomys > Lophiomys imhausi. The sequence continues at coordinate 14,500 of CAJQZJ010026371.1, forward strand.
GATCTACGAAATTTTTTAAATTGTGAGGTAAGTTAGTATGAAATCTGAGTTATATATAGAACTTTAAACTCATGGAGATGGTTAGATAGTAGAATGTTAAAGTCAGGTGCCACATACATATGGACTGGACATTGGGAATGTATGCTAAGCCATGTAACTCTCATAATTGTGGCCTATTTATTTCTGTTGTTTTGTATTGTATTTATAGTTATAAGAGAAAGAACCATTTGTTGGACTGAAAGGGAGAGTTGTTGGGGTGGGGGGAAGAAATACCTTAAACTAAAAAAAAAAAAAAAAAAAA
>CAJQZJ010026375.1:0-17600 GCA_907164525.1 Lophiomys imhausi
ATGCCCACACAAAGAAAGAGACACATAGGGAAATAAATTGACAAATGTAAAAGAGGGTAAATTAAATTATTCAACATTCTATTCAATACTGAGTCAGTTGGAAAATAAACAGGTATACATTACCAAATATATTAAAATTATAATACCACTTAAACTGTTTTAGATATTCTGTACTTTTTCTGAAGCAGATGTTAGAGTTTATTTGAATGAAATGGTGAGGAGTTTTCTATATATGTCATATTAATTTCTGTGATATTACATCCATCTAATATCCATCTCAAAAAAAACTGTTGAAATTATTGGGGAAAAGCAGATGGGCAATGTATATAAAGCTCTTAAGGACACATTTGCTTTGCTTTGTTTTTTCTTTTTCTTTTTTTTTATTTTCCTTTTCTTTTTATTTCTTTTGTTTTTTGGGGGGTGGGGTGGGGTTTGTTTTGTTTTCCAAGACAGGGTTTCTCTCTGTAACAGCCCTGGCTGTCCTGGACTTGCTTTGTAGAACAGGCTGGCCTCGAACTCACAGAGATCTGCCTGCCTCTGCCTCCTGAGTGCTGAGATTAAAGGCATGCACCACAATGCCTGGCTCACTTCATTTTTTTCATTATTTTTATTTATATGCACATATGTGAGTCTCTGTGTGTAAGTGTGTTCAATGAGTGCAGTTTCCCCCAAGGAGGTAATAAGAGGGCAGCAGATTTCCTGGAGCTTGAGTTCTAGGAAATGGTGAGTTTTGTGACATGAGTGTGGGGAATGGAACCTAGGCCATTGGGAAATCAGCAAGCATTCCAATCTCTTGAACCATCTTTTTGGTCCCTCATGTATTAATTTATAAATCAGTTTCTAACAAGTTCCTTGATTTGGGGAGCATTTTATCACAAAAATAGTGGTTATTATATTTTTAATAACATGTTAAAAAAAAACAACAATTTGATTTCCTTGCTAGTACTCCATGAGAAAAATCACAAGGTGCTGTCCAGGATGAAATCTATTCTTTGCCCACACTGAATATGGCTGCAGTGACTTTTCTACCATCTTAAAAGGTTCTGCTGAATAATCTACAACTTTCATGGATATAAATTTTTGGAAGAAGATTTAGCAGCATCTTGAAATGTCATCATTTTCTTTTGTCTCCTATTAATTCTCCACTACATACACCAAACATGCTGGTTGAAAAGGAATCCAAGTAAAGCAAATAAAACAGGCACACATTGGTGAGAATGTAGAATTTCTTTTAAAGAAGGAAAACACACATGCTTGCAGTTTTGGGCTTAATTCTACTCAGTGCTTCCTTCATATTTTTTTGTGACCATGTATGTTAGTGTTTCTTACATTTAAACATGACCATAGATGTTATTGTTTCTTACATTACAATATCAGATTCTCCATTACAGGTTTGCAAGCTATAGAGTAGAGAGTGCCCTGTACACGTGAGTATAGCAGTAAATGAACAAGTGTTTTAGCCTCCTTGAGTTGACTTTCTTTTCCTGATGGTTGTATTCATTTCTTTCCTTAAAGAAATGTAACGAGTATTTCACAAATTAACATGGAAGTGTATTATTTTATTTTTTACTAAAACAAAATATTATTGAGTAAATTACTAAGGACAGGTATACCAATTTTACTAACAAGTGATTTAAAACAATGCCTGTTAGAAAGACAGGGGAGATAGTTTTGCTGTTCAAAATACTGCACTCTAAAGATCTTGTCCCAGTTTAGTTTTTTGTACAAAAGAAAAAGAGAGAGAGAGAGAGAGAGAGAGAGAGAGAGAACCATAGAACCCTAACAAACCTGAAGAAAACTGTTTTGTTAATTTACTATAGAAGAAACAAATTGCAGAGTAAGTTTCTGTCAAGGACTGAGAATGATATGCAGAAAATAATGGTGCTTCCATTTCAAAATGTCATCTTGATAAAAACCTTGTATTATACATGATTCCTTTCATTGGATTACTTCAAATAGAGAAACTGGTATTAAACTTACTGAAAGTGCATAACTGTTTCCATTGTAGGAGCTTGTTTGAGTTACCATTGTATTAATATACTCAGTTTACTGAACAATGTGCAAAAGGAAACAAAAGATTCTGTAAGCACTGCAATGTGAATTTCTCTCAAAAACCAAGAAATGGCCTAATGAGTTCACTTCAGTATTGTGTTACCTCTGTCAACATCATTGTCTGTGATCCAGCTGTGTGCTGACTAAGAGTAGAGAAGGTACCACACAATCACCTCAGTGTGGAACAAATTCCAATAATTGTTGACAGAACTAGGGAATGATGTTATGAATGCTCATTTCCTGAAGCATTGTTGAATCTCTTTAATTAGATCAAGGGATTGTAGAGATGGTAAGCTACAGGAAGAGAAGCAGCTATGTAAAAATCTAAGGATTTTGAAAAGATGTAGGCAAGTCTAGGTTTCAAACTGAGTCAAGAAAGTACTGTTAGGATTTCCAGCTTCTGTTATCTTCTTGGAATTTGTAAGAAAGTTGAGAAGAAAAAGAGACAAAGAACATGAGGACAGATCCAGAGATGAAATTCTTGCTCTGCAAGTACTATGTTTGAAAACTTTGACTTTTAAGGAATGATGAATGCATCTTTGCTAACTACTAAGAGTAATATGGGGCCGTGGGAAACCCTCATAAGCTAGCAATTGAACACCCTGTTATTGATTCCAGAGCCATACTTCCTGGAGCTGGAAGTCCTAGAGTCTAATGGGTAGCAAAGGGTACACATTCCAGTAAGTATTGAAGATGGCAGCAGGAAACCAAAGAATTTATGAAAGAGAGTAATTTGACCACAGTACAGGCTGAGAGTAGAGCCAGGCATCAAGACTCAGGTCATGCTTACTGAGGCTGTGCATGGCATTGTGGTGCACTGCTGCCTGTATAGGGAGGACTTTGACCCTTGAGAAGCCTATGCTCACAGCAGGGACCTTGGAGTTATGACTTGGATTTTGAGTCCATATGTGGAGAATCAGGAATTCTCCCTAAAAACTGTTCCTATAGTGAATGTGTAGGTGATATGTAACCCAAGCTCCTCTGTAAATGATGGTAGACAATGTGTACCAGTCCATTGGTACCACCTGGGGCTCATGGGACATGGAGGATGATGGTCAGATGCAGGCCCCAAGTTGCTTGGATTTTCCTCTGATGAGATGTGTCCTGGTTTAAGAGATAGCCACATGAATCTAAACCACATTGCCAATCAATTTACATTTCAAGTATAGGAGTGGTTTAAAGATGTATGGGGTGGTATTCAAGTCCTGTTGTGTCCTTGAGGTAGAGTAGGCCTTCTTCATGGACTGACCCACGCCTTGGACCTTACCTGACTCACTAAACAAGTAACAAACAAAACCAAAAACAGCAACAAGAAAACAAACAAACAAAACACTCAGGTCCTTCGGGAGCTCTGGAAACATTCAGATACAGTCATGAACCTGTTATAAGTAAGCCAAGAATTCCTTGCCAGGTTCCAAGTTTCCATGCAAATACCTGAAGGAATTCTTACCAGCAATGGAAAGTGTAAGAAAGGAGCTGTAAAACCACTGAACTATGCCACTTTGTGTGTAGAAAGAAATATTCATTTGTGAAAGCAAATGTTGGATGTCTCTGTATGGCAGAGAACAGTAGCTGGTGGTAAAACCCACATTAATTTTATGGGGACAGGTTTCAGGGGGAAGTTAAGCTGCAGTCCAGGTCAGCCTGGGAGTTAGCATGGGGAATTTGGTCTGTTAAGGCTGTTTGCTCTTATCAGGCACTAGATGCCCTGTGGGGTGGATGAAGGAAGGTGTGGCTCTTTTTTTGTTTGTTTGTTTGTTTGGACAGGGTATCTTTGTATAGCTCTGGCTGTCCTGAATGCACTTTGTAGACCAGGCTAACCTTGAACTCATAGAGATCTGCCTGCTTCTGCCTCCCAAGAGCTGGGATTAAAGGTGTGCACCACCACACCCAGCCGGAGTGACTTTTTCTAAACAGAAATTCACTCCACAAATTTCTGAGCAATGCTGTGTTTTAATTTCTGTTTACCCAACAGCAGTCCTTCTGTTTCCCTGTCAGAGGTTCTCCTAGGATGTAAGTTAGGACTTCGTCAGCAGCACTGCCATTTATGAGTCCCACTTTGATCAGACAGCAGATGGTAGAACATAAAGGAAGGAGATCCAAAAGATGACACTGTTTAAGATTGCTTAGCAATTTCTTTAGCTACTTGAGAAAAGGTCACCATTTCTATCAGATTATAAGAGATTTTAAAATATGATGCAGTATATCTTACAAAACAAGTACCACATTTTGAAAAGATTTCTGAGGGGTTGAGAGAAGCTCTACATAACTTTGATACTGTTTAGTGCCTTTACAAAGGATTGCCACACTTTTTTGTCTTCTCAGTTCAAGGATAATTTATATAGCAGAATCAAAATTGCTGTCAAACACTTAGCCTCCAGGTATCAGTGGTAGTGCTAGGATGGTTTTGTGTTAACTGATAGCAGTCCAATACATAATATTGCAGAGATAAACAGTTAATAAGTATGGAAAGAAGATTCACTTTCATACTTGTTATCTATAGAGTATTATATATAGATCTATAATACACACACCCCATCATGGACAGCCGCACCAACTTTGGAATAGAGATTATGCTGTTTTCTTTATTGCTATACCTTTTTGAACTTTGGTCACTTTATTATTTTCCCCCATGTTTAATCTGCAATTTGTTTTAATGTATTATTTTATTCATTTAACCTTTTTTGGCATAACCTATACAAAAATGTTTGACATGACATTTTTGCACACACATACACATGTATGTATATGTCTTCATTGATATGCATGAATGAATAAATGAATGAACAGACAATAAATTCATGAACAAGTTAGGGGCATATAGGAGTATCTGGAGAGAACAAAAGTATAGTATAATTCTAAACCTAAATTCTTTTTAAAATGCAAATATTTAAATTCATTTATATTGAAATACTAACATATCACATCACAGACTTCCAGCTCAGCACAGGATTTGCATGTGGAGCATGGCTTCTGCCTTCAGAACAAAATTGGAGGAATAGTTTATTATGTATACTGCCAGGGAAACAGGGCAGGCAATCAGCTGCCGGAGTCACCATTATGAAATGAACCCAATTATGACAGGGTTAGTGATTTTGTAATTTCCCATCATGTTAAATGTATGAAGACAGATCAGATTGGTTGGTGTAAAGTTAGTGAAGGTAGCCGGGCGGCGGTGGCGCACACCTTTAATCCCAGCACTTGGGAGGCAGAGGCAGGCGGATCTTTGTGAGTTCGAGGCCAGCCTGGTCTACAAAGTGAGTCCAGGACAGCCAAGGATACACAGAGAAACCCTGTCTCAAAAAAAAAAAAAAAAAAAAAAAGTTAGTGAAGGTAAGGTTGAGCCAATGAATATTGAATTTACTATTAAGACATTGTCTTATACATATATGTGCAATTCAGGTTGACATAGTTAGGTCAGCTCAGGCTTTGAGACACAGGCCTTGGCTGTTGCTCTGGGTGTCAGGTTACAGATCTCAGCAGCTAACACTGCACATAGGGGCAATGTCAAGCAATATCTTATTAATGCCATGCTCTCTACCAGGAAATGGCCTGCTCTTTTTCCTAGTCACTATAGCTATGCATTTTTTCAATTACATTTACCTTTTAAAAAGTCAGTTATGGGTTTCACTGTTTAAATTTGATTTTCTTTGAATCCATCACAGTTCTAATCTGTTTTTTGTTTTTATGCACCAATGTTTCCTGGTCATTAAGAATTTCTTTTTTATTTTTCTCAATTGCTGTTGGTTATTTATTTCTATACAGAGCAATGTCTCCTGAAGTCCAGGCTTGCCTTATGATATGTAATTGGGAATTGCTTTGAACATCCAATCCTGCCTCTGCTGGCCAGTGCTGGGAAGACAGTCCTGCAGCTACTTCAGGCTGAGTCTTTACATGTCAGTGAGTGAGAAGGGAAAGTAGAGCAGTGGATGAATGTCTTCCAACCTCTCTGGCTTTTATAGGGACTTACAAATAAAGAGGGACCTGTGTAAGAAGTGAGTTTACTGACAAATATTGATGCTTTTATAATCACAGCATATAAAGGAATGAGCAAGAAGGAGGGACAAAGCTTTCCTTCTTTGACTGTAGTTGACATTAGTGATGTGTAGTGACGAAATCACTTTTAGATGACCAATAAATGTCCTAATTTGCCATTTCTCCTGTCTACAGGCCAGGTAATCAAGAATCTGGTAAAGAACTGAACTTATCATGAAACAAAATTGCTGTAGTTATATTAGTTCAGTTGACTAAAACCCAAACAGGTGGGTACTCTAAACGACTTTCTTCATTACAACTTTAGAAGTGGGGAAACCCCACTTTAATCTGGATCCTTTGAGGTGATACGATCCATCCTGAACCTAAGCCACATTTCTGGTGGCAACCTACATATATAAGGGACATTGAAGATGGTAGCTTTTCCTCTTTTTCTGCTTGCCTAGCCCTGGCTACAAGGGTTTTGTTGTTGTTGTTGGGGTTTTTTGTTTGTTTGTTTGTTTTCTGACCTTAGAGCTAACTTCTTTAGAATTCTGGTATTCCCAGATGACACATCCAGCCACATGGTCTGAACAGCTGCTGGATTCTTCAGCTTTCCATTGGTGACAGGCATTGTTGGACTAGTTGGACCACAGCCTGTGAGCCATTCTTATACATCCACTTTCTACATGCATAGAAAGATTCGTTCTATGAATTCTGTTCGTCTAGAAAGCCTTTACTAATACAGCTGGGATTTTTTGTTTGTTTTTGTTTTGTTTTGTTTTCACCTTCCCATTGAGGAAGATGTACTGGCCAGCAATAGTGCTCCAAGGTATTTGCCATCTGGTCCCTGTTTTTCTCCCAGGGTTGTGTCATACCAACCAGGTGAAAAGTAGCTGCAGTTTACCTGACCCCAGCATGAAGTCACAGAACAAAAATCTCATTTTGTTTCCTCAAATCTCTCTTTAATTGTTAATAATTCTTGGCACGCTTACACGTGTTGACAGGTTTTTCACTCCACTATAAGTTGAGTAATGGGCTGGCCAGGAAGAAGGGGAAGTGCCTACTGAGTGCTGGAAGATAGAAGGGTAGGCTAGTGGAGGACAGGCACAAGTGCTACTGAAATACTGGAAATGGCCTGGCCATGCAGTGGAAGCCTTGCCCCTTCAGCACACTCTAAGGGAGGTGCTCATGTCACTCACGACTAACTAGCCAATCAGGACATCCAGGAGAACACTCCAGGCAGAAGAGGAGGAGGGTTCTTCTGGGAGCCTTGAGCAGGTTCTGTGCAATAGCTGAGCAAGCTTGAATGGTTGGTGTGCTGTGGTCTGAGTGCAGCTGCTTGGTGCTGTGAGGGGAGTTCAGGCAAGTTCCGAAGACCCCACATGGTGAGTGTGTGGCTGCTGCCCCTAATCTGGTGGAACAGGCTGCTGAGCAGAAGGAGCTGGTGTCTTGGGTCATTGCTGGGGCTGAGTAGGAACCAGCAACTATGTGCAGCTTCCTGTGAGGCCCATTGGGTCCTAGCCACTGCATGAACGTGGGGGCTGGGGGGGTGGTGGGGCAGTGTCTGACTAACTTCACTGTGGGGGCTGTATTTTCACAAAGCATTTGCAGCAGGAGCTTGTGTGTAGAAACATCCTTAGCAGGATGCAAACATGAGAGCCCTAGGTTCTCTGCTGTGTTCTATAACTACAAGTTCTACCCTTGGCTTTTTTTTTTTTTTTTCGAGACAGGGTTTCTCTGTGTATCTCTGGCTGTTCTGGACTCGCTTTGTAGACCAGGCTGGCCTCGAACTCACAGAGATCCGCCTGCCTCTGCCTCCCAAGTGCTGGGATTAAAGGCGTGCGCCACCACTGCCCGTCTCTACCCTTGGCTTTTAACATTTAGGTGTAAGATTAATTTGAAGTTAAATTTGAGGATGTTGTAAATGGCATCTCATGTATTTACTAGTACTCCAATATTAAGCCGTGATGTAAACGAGTAGAATTGATGATTTAAAGGATTCTCCAGGGGATCCAAGATGGCGGCGGCTGGCGCGGACGTATTTTGATTTCGGGGTCAACAGTCACAAGGCGGCAAGTGTTGCAGGACGTTGTACAAAGGGCACGACCCCTTCTAAATCTCACCCAGCTACACAGGGACCACGGAAGATCCCTGGGCAGGACGCCCCTTCCCACTCTTGGACACGCTAGGAAGCCTCTGGACCCGGGAATTGGGATAACCCATCTCTCAACAGGAGAGACCCCCGGTAAGTTCCAACCTAATACCCAGCCGGCAGATTCAGAACCCACACAGAGATAATCCCCACCCTGCTGGGCACTCCCAGGTGATCCAATTATCTGGCGAAAGGTTGCGACCCATGGAAGTGAGCGGAGCTCCGCTGCAAAGTGCCTTCAGACTGCAGATCGCAGTCTGTGACGTCACTGGCCAGTTTCCAAGCCACGGGAGCAGCAAGGCTACTGGAGCTGAACTGCAGATTTACCCGCTACAGGAACCAACCCCGGACAAACTGTAAGATATTTGAAACTGTCCTATATCGAACTTTTGTACTAGTAAGGGCCCTTCCAGCAGGGAACCAGAGCTTACTTGTACACAGCTCCGCCACCTGGATTAGTTAGGTCTCCACCTGGGAGGCGGGGCTGAATGACTCACCTTATAGGGGTAGAGTAAGGCAACACTACTCCTACACCAAAGCGCCCCCTTTGGACCCAAGTCCAGAAGACAGCAAAAAAAAATTCCACATGGCCAGAGGCCCCAGACAAAACAAAACAAAACAAAAAAACAGAACAAAATGTCTCCAACAAAAGAAAGCAACGCTACTCCGTCCAGCCCGAACCACCTCACCACAACTGAAACACATGAAAACGATGACAATTCTACATTATGGAAAGTGATAGAGTCCCTTCAAGAAGAACTTAAAACAATGAAGGAATTCAAAGAAGCCACAATTTTACAAGTCAAAACAACAAATAACACCATTAAAGAGCTCCAAGCCAAGGTGACCCAGCTTGAACAGGAAAAGGATAAAGTAACGAAAGATCTCCAGGCAAAATCAAGCAAACTGGAGAAGGAAATGTACAAAACAAACAATGCCATTCAAGACATGAAAATAGAAATGGAAACAATAAAGAAAACACAGTCAGAGTTAAAAGAGGAAATGGAGAATCAAGAGAAGAGAACAGGAACTATGGATGTGAGTATGAAAAATAGGATGCAAGAGATGGAAGACAGGATCTCAGGCATGGAAGATTCGATGGAAGAAATCAGTACAACATCCAAAGAAAATGAGAAAGCTAAAAAATCTCTCACCCACAACATCCAAGAAATCAAGGACTCAATGTAAAGACGGAACCTAAGAATTATAGGCATACAGGAAAGAGAAGACTCCCGACTCCATGGTCCAGGAAATATCTTCAACAAAATCATAGAAGAAAACTTCCCAAACCTAAAGAACGAGATGCCAGTAAAAATCCAAGAGACTTACAGAACACCAGATTAGATCAGAAAAGAAACTCCTCTCGCCACATAATAATAGAAACTCCAAAGGTAGAGAACAAAGAAAGGATATTAAAAGCTGTAAGAGAAAAAGGCCAAGTCACATACAATGGCAGACCCATCAGACTCACACCTGACTTCTCCTCAGAAACTTTAAAAGCTAGAAGGGCCTGGACGGATGTCCTACAAGCCCTGAGAGAACAGAGGTGCCCAGCCAGACTACTATACCTAGCAAAACTCTCTATCAACATAGAAGGAGAAAACAAGATATTCCATGACAAAATCAAATTCAAACAATATCTCCTCACAAACCCAGCCCTACAGAAGATCCTAGAAGGAAAATTCCAACAAAGAGAAGATAACTACACCCAAGAAAACAGAGGAAATAGAAACCTCCACAGCAACTAAACAAAAGAGAAACACAAGACAGCCAGCTATACCAAAATAATGGGAAATAACAACCCCTGGTCACTAATTTCCATCAACATCAATGGACTCAACTCGCCAATAAAAAGACACAGACTTACAGACTGGATCCGTAAACAAGACCCATCTTTTTGCTGTATATAAGAAACACACCTCACTATTGAAGATAAACACTATCTCAGAGTAAAGGGCTGGGAAAAGGTTTTCCAAGCAAATGGACCCAGGAAACAAGCTGGAGTAGCCACCCTAATATCAAACAAAATAGACTTCCAATTGAAGTTAATAAAAAAAGACAGAGAAGGGCATTACATACTCATTAAAGGAAATATCCACCAAGAGGTCATCTCAATATTGAACATCTATGCCCCAAATACAAAGGCACCTACATTTATAGAAGAAACACTTCTAAAACTTAAATCGCACATTGATCCAAACACTTTAATAGTGGGAGACTTCAACACCCCACTCACAACTATGGACAGATCATCAAGACAGAAGCCAAACAGAGAAATAATGAGTCTAACAGAGATCATGAACCAAATGGACCTAACAGATATCTACAGAACGTTTCACCCAAACACAAAAGAATACACCTTCTTCTCAGCACCTCATGGAACCTTCTCCAAAATCGACCATATAGTTGGACACAAAGATAGCCTCAACAGATACAAGAAAATTGAAATAACCCCTTGTGTCTTATCAGACCACCATGGAATAAAGCTGGATTTCAATAGCAAAAGAATCAATAGAAAGTCTACACTCACATGGAAATTGAACAACTCTTTACTAGAGGACCACTGGGTCAGGGAAGAAATAAAGAAGGAAATCAAAGACTTCTTAAAATCCAACGAAAATGAAGACACAACATACCCAAACCTATGGGACACAATGAAAGCTGTGCTACGAGGAAAGTTCATAGCACTAAGTGCCTTCAAAAAGAAAATTGTGACAGCTCATATTAGCGAATTAACAGCTAAACTGGGTGAATTGGACAGAAAAGAAGCAAACACTCCCAAGAAGAGCAGAAGGCAGGAGATTATCAAACTTAGGGTGAAATCAACAACTAAGAAACAAAAAGAACTATACAAAGAATCAATGAAACCAAGAGTTGGTTCTTCGAGAAAATCAACAAAATAGACAGACCCTTAGCCAAATTAACTAAAAGACAGAGGGAGAAAACACAAATCAACAAAATCAGAAATGAAAAGGGAGAAATAACAACAGACATTGAGGAAATCCCGAGAATATTTGGATCCTACTTTAAAAATCTATACTCCAGCCGGGCGGTGGTGGCGCACGCCTTTAATCCCAGCACTTGGGAGGCAGAGGCAGGCGGATCTTTGTGAGTTCGAGGCCAGCCTGGTCTACAAAGCGAGTCCAGGACAGCCAGAGATATTCAGAGAAACCCTGTCTCGAAAAACCAAAAAAAAAAAAAAATCTATACTCCACCAAATTTGAAAACTTAAGTGAAATGGACAATTTTCTTGATAGATTCCACCTACCGAAGCTAAATCAAGATCAGATAAACAGATTAAACAGCCCTATAACCCCTAAGGAAATAGAAACACTCATTAAAAATCTCCCAACCAAAAAAAGCCCAGGCTTTAGCACGGAATTCTACCAGACCTTCAAAGAGGAGCTAACACCAATACTTTTCAAACTCTTTCACAAAATAGAATCTGAAAGAACACTGCCAAACTCATTCTATGAGGCCACAATCACCCTGATTTCTAAACCACACAAAGACCCAACAAAGAAAGAGAACTTCAGACCAATCTCCCTCATGAACATAGATGCAAAAATACCTAATAAAATACTAGCAAACCAAATTCAAGAACACATCAAAAGTATCATACACCATGATCAAGTAGGCTTCATCCCAGGAATGCAGGGATGGTTCAACATATGAAAGTCTATCAACGTCATTCACCATATAAACAAGATGAAAGAAAAAAACCACATGATAATCTCTCTAGATGCAGAAAAAGCATTTGACAAAATCCAACACCCCTTCATGCTAAAAGTTCTGGAGAGAACGGACATATAAGGGCCATACCTAGAAATAATAAAGGCAATATACAGCAGGCTAGTGGCCAACATCAAATTAAATGGAGAGAAACTTGAAGCATTTCCTCTAAACTCAGGGACAAGACAAGGATGTCCACTTTCACCATATCTCTTCAATATAGTACTTGAAGTTCTTGCTAGAGCAATAAGACAACTAAAGGAGATCAAGGGGATAAACATCGGAAACAAAGAAGACAAATTATCTCTATTTACAGATGATATGATAGTATACATAAGCGACCCCAAAAATTCCACCAGAGAACTCTTACAGCTGATAAACACCTTCAGCAAAGTGGCTGGATACAAAATTAATTCAAAAAAAATCAGAAGCCCTTCTTTATACAACAAACAAATGGGCTGAGAAAGAAATAAGGGAAACAACCCCCTTCACAATAGCCACAAACAGCATAAAATACCTGGGGGTAACTCTAACCAAGCAAGTAAAGGACCTGTACAACAAGAACTTCAAGCCCTTGAAGAAAGAAATGGAAGAGGCCTTTAGAAGATGGAAAGATCTCCCATGCTCATGGATAGGTAGGATCAACATAATAAAAATGGCCATCCTACCAAAAGCAATATATTGATTCAATGCAATTCCTATCAAAATACCAACACAATTTTTTATAGACTTGGAAAGAGCTATTCTCAATTTCATATGGAACAACAAAAAGCCCAGAATAGCTAAATCAATCCTGTACAATAAAAAAACATCTGGAGGTATCACCATCCCAGATTTCAAGCTGTACTACAGAGCAATAGTTGTAAAAACAGCATGGTATTGGTATAGAAACAGACCAGTAAATCAATGGAATCGAGTTGAAGATCCAGAAATAGACCCACACACTTATGGCCACCTAATTTTTGACAAAGAAGCCAAAACGGCACAATGGAAGAAGGACAGCATCTTCAACAAATGGTGCTGGTCCAACGATGTCCATTTGTAAAAGAATGAAATTAGACCCATCCTTATCACCTTGTACAAAATTAAGTCCAAGTGGATCAAAGACCTTAACATAAGGCCGGTCACACTAAATCTACTAGAAGAAAAAGTGGGAGAAACCCTCGAAATGATTGGCACATGCGACAACTTCCTGAACAGAACACCAACAGCTCAGGACTTGAGATCAACAATCAATAAATGGGACCTCATGAAACTGAAAAGCTTCTGTAAGGCAAAAGACACTGTCATTCAAATAAAACGGCAGCCTACAGACCGGGAGAAAATCTTCACCAACCCCACATCTGACAAAGGGCTAATATCCAAAATCTACAAAGAACTCAAGAAATTAAATGCCAAGAAACCAAATAATCCAATCAAAAAATGGAGGACAGAGCTAAATAGAGAATTCACCAAGGAGGAATCCCTAATGGCTGAGAGACACTTGAAGAAATGCTCAACATCCTTAATCATCAGAGAAATGCAACTCAAGACGACTCTGAGATTCCATCTCACACCTGTCAGAATGGCTAAGATCAAAAACTCAAATGACAGCACATGCTGGCGAGGGTGTGGAGAAAGGAGTACCCTACTCCATTGCTGGTGGGAGTGCAGGCTTGTGCAACCACTATGGAGGTCAGTCTGGCGATATCTTAAAAAACTTGGAATAGCTCTGCCTCAGGACCCAGCCATACCACTTCTGGGTATACACCCAAATGCCTCTTCATGGAATCATAAGGAAGTTTCCTCATCTATGTTTATAGCAGCCTTATTTGTAATAGCTAGAAACTGGAAACAACCTAGATGTCCCTCAACCGAAGAATGGGTTAAAAAACTGTGGTACATCTACACAATGGAATATTATTCAGCTATCAGGAACAATGAAATTATGCAATTTGCAGCCAAATGTATGGAACTAGAAAAGCTCATCCTGAGTGAAGTAACCCAGACTCAGAAGGACACATATGGCATCTATTCACTTATAGTAGGATTTTAGTTATATAGTAGAAGGTATCGATACTACAACTAACACACCAAAGGGAACTTGGACATAGACTTCTTATTTTTAATTTTTATTTTTTATTTATTTTTTATATATTAGTTATATTTTTTTCCTATTTTTTAGTCTTTTTTATCTATTGTCTGCTTATTGGTTTGTTTGTTTAGTAGTTCTCTCTCCCGGGCAACGAGACACTTTTCACTGATGGTACTGCTTCGTATACCCCCAATGAATGAGGAGGCTCTTGGCCCTCATACGACCTCTCAACTGAGATGAGGGACTGTTATATAAGGACACCCCACCCCAGAGAAATGAGATGGAAGGGTTATGAGGTAAAGAAAAAAAATGAAATGGGATGTTTCGGCCTTTTACTACTAATTGTCATAAATTGTTTAGGGTAATTAAGAAATGCAAATTAATGGTTATGCAAGCCGGTCATTCTGTTAGGTACTATGACAGCCTATTGTAGTTACTTGCTAAGCTAATCAGAAATAAACCTGCTAAGAGACAAGGAACATCTGCTTACTCTAATATAAGAGATAGATAGGGCCTCTTCAAAAACCTCAAGAGATCTGCAGAATATGGCATTCAAAGATGTTTTCGTAACTTTAGATTTTTTTATATCAAGACATATCAACTCCTGACAGCACCCCCTATTCTCCTCCAAGTAGAAGATGAGCATCGAAGAATCTCCAGTGGGAGATGATTGAATTAGTCGCAAGCCTATCTCTTGGTAGGAAAAGCCCCTTGCTCCTACTGTAGACAGAATGCTGTCCAAAAAGGACAAAACCTGGAAGCAGGTAAGTCGACAGCCTAGCTCTGCCAAGACAGGGTAGGTAAGTCCTTCATAACCCCTGCTCTACAATCAATGTCTGTCAGAGAAACGGGGCCAAATGACTGAAGATCGATGCTGTAATGTATGGAGAGAAAATGGGAACTGTCCAGGCAGCCACTGGTATGTCATTTCTTAGTTTGGGAAGCTGCAGACCCTGTACTTCCTATAAAATCAGATATATTTATCCCTCTCAGGTCTCTGAGGTGGTTGAAGAACAGATAGCTAGAGTCTCATAATTAAATTTTGAGTTGTTTAGGAGTCAACAGAGTGTTATAGATCTAAGAAGAAACTTTTAAAATTGTGTTGCAAGTTAGTATGAATGTTGAGTCAGATATAGAACTTTAAACTCATGGAGATGGTTAGATAGTGGAATGTTAAAGTCAGGTACCAAATACATATCGACTGGACATTGGGAATGTATGCTAAGCCATATAACCCTCATAAGTGTGGCCTAATTACCTCTGTTGTACTGTATTGTATTTATTATTATAAGAGAAAGAGCCATTTGTTGGACTGAAAGGGGAAATAAGATATACCTTAAACTTAAAAGAAAAAAAAAGGGAAGAGGATGGGGGGTTGAGGGTGGGAGGGTGGGACTGGAGGGGACTGCGATTGATATGTAACTTGAAGAAATAAAAAATAAAGGATTCTCCAATGCTTAGAAAATAGAAAGTCGCACCAAGTAGAATTTAGCTTAGGGAATACTACCTCCAAAACTCCCCACAGATAAGTTGTAGGCTAACCGGGCCTGTCAGAGATTAGGATGCTTGGCTACACACGTTTGCTCACTGGAATAGTCCAGAAATTTGGCTCCAACCCAAAACCTAGGAGACAATCCTAATTCACACCAAACCCTAGGTCCATCTCCATATCGAAGAACAGGCCTCTAACAAGCCATCCTATTGGACGTTACAGGGTCACAACCAACATTAAGGCCTCATGTGCCATAAAAGTACAATTTTCTTGAGAAAAGCATATTTTGTCACATAGGTGAGACATCTGGTGACAACCATTTGAAAAGGAAAAACATTATTGTGTTGAGGGCTGGTCTGATCAACCAAAGCTTTTCCTGAGGTCCTCATGTATGGAGAATGACAGAAGTCCTTCTCAAACCCAGGAACATATTTGAGAGAGACAGTAACAGCTTGGATCCTAGGCCATGGGGGCTTTCTCCAAGGTTCTGAGGTATTGAGAATAAAACAGAGCTCCTTCTCTAAAACCAGGAATATGCTTGGGAGAGCTATGGGGCCAGGAACTTTGGGGAGGGTTTGCTTCAGAATCTGTGAACCTTACTCTTTTCACCACATGGAGCTATGGCTATCAGTTCCAAGGCCACTGTAGACTTAGTCAGAAAGGTTCTTGAGATACCCTGAGTTCTCCTTTTGCAGCATTGTTTTGTTAGACTCCTGAGTTTATCCCATTGTGTGATAGTTTCTGCTGACTTCATAGATGTCTCCCGTTTCCCTCCCTTTCCCAGATGGAAGTAGTAAACAAGATGCTATTATTCTTAAGAAGGCTACTTAGCATAAGACAAAGATTGTGCAAGACATTCCCTACCCAGCTCTTACACTTTCTACCTTCCACCTTTCCTATCATTTACATTCTCTGGGCCTTCCACTAAGGACACTGTCACCTAAGAATATCCTGCTGTTTTAGAGCTCTGATATACTTAAGAAATAATTCTGGGAATGTCTTTGCCATGTAAATCTCCAATCTGCCTGAGTGGCTAGACTTGCAGTCTCCAGTCCATATTTAAACTGTTCAAAATATAAGCTGAGTCCTGAACATAAAAGAGACATAAGGATGACAGCATATATAGAATGCAAAATCTGTTCTAGACGGGCTCCTCTTTTCTCATTAACCAGAGCTGGATGCATGCTAGTATTAAGGAGATTTTTCTTAATTAACCTTTTAATTGTGTGTGGAGTGATTTCTCCCTGGGAAGGCATATTAATTCTAGAACAGCAGCATCTTCAGTCTTTTAGAAAAATATTTCTGAGACAGGCTGTGTTGACCAGGTCACCTTGATCCCAGTCTATTGCTCCCCAGGGCAATGACTTTGCTTTCCTCTTGATTAAACTTCCTAAATTCTTTAGTTAAAGGGCTGTACCACAACAGAGTTTTAAAAATTACTCTTTAAAATTTGAGTCATGGAGTGAACTGTCCATTACAGTAATAGGAAAATGATTTGCACATGGAGCATGTCTTCTGCCTTCACACCAGAACAGGAGGAACAATTTACTGAGTACAGTGCAGGATGAAACAGGGAAGGCAATAGCTAGATCACAGACCAGAGTTTAAGAGTCAGCTTCTGGCACCACCATTGTGATAAAAGTCTTGACTGAGGCAGCGTGAGTGATTTTGTAGTCTCACAGCATGTGTTGATGGAAGCATATGAATGAAAAAAGACCAGATTAGTGGAGGTACAATCTGAGGTTAGCTTGAGCCAATGAATATTGAATTTCTAACTAATGAACTGTCCTGTGGAGATATGTGCAGACTTCATTGACATAGTTAAGTCCACAGAGAAGTTTGAGACACAGGCATTGACTGCAGCTGTGGGTGTCTGGTTACAGATCTCAGCAGCTAGCATTGCACATGGGTGCAAGATGAAAGGCTGTTTACTATTACCGTTCCCTCCACCAGGGAAGGACCTGCTCTATCAAAGTCACTATACTTATGTGTTTTCCCAATTGTATTTTTCTTTGTAAAATTCAGTTGTTAGTATTACTTTTAAATTTCATTTTTCTTATGTATCAGTCTCTAATATTTGTTTCTATTCTCCATGTATTTGGGTCATTAAAAATTTCATTCCT
>CAJQZJ010026379.1:0-19584 GCA_907164525.1 Lophiomys imhausi
GGGATTGTGAAGGACTAACCTACCCTGTCTTGGCAGAGCTAGGCTGTTGACTTCCCTGCTACCAAGTTTTGTCCTTTTTGGACAGCAGTCTGTCTGCAGTTGAAGCAAGGAGTTTTTACATGTCAACAGATAGGCTTGCCACTAATTCAACCATCTCACACTGGAGATTCTTCGATGCTTTTCTTCTACTTGGAGTAGAATAGGGGGTGCTGTCAGGAGCTGATATGTCACGATATCAAAAAAAATCTTAATTTAAGATAACATCTTTGAATGCCATATTCTGCAGATCTCTTGGGGTTTTTGAAGATGCCCTATCTATCTCTTGTATTTAGATAAGCAAATGTTGCTTGTCTCTTAACAACTTGATTACTGAGTAGTTTAGAGAATATCTGTGATAGACTGTCTTAGTAGCTAACAAGGTGACATGCATGCATGACTAGGAGTTTGTTTTTCTTAACTATCCTAAACAGTTTAAGACGGTTGGTATCAAGAGGCCAGAACTTCACATTTCATTTTTAAGTATCTCTAAGTACGATACCATTAGGAAGCGTTACCTTAAATTTTGCATCAATATACAAAGATCTATTCAAATGTGGCTAAATATACTCTTAATTTTGTATCAATATACAAAGATCAATGCCTATGCGGCCCAATACAATCTTAATATTGCGACCATATACAAGGGTCAATACCATTGTGGCCAACTATAATCTTAGTTTTGTATCAATATACAAATATCAATACTGACGTAGACCAATACAATCTTATTTTTGCACAATAAACAATGGTCAATATATAGCCAAATATACTATTAATTTTGTATCAATATACAAAGGTATAAGGGCATATTCAATAATGTGACCTTTCTTCTTGATCCTTCCTGTGCTGTGTCTCGATTTTTCTCTCGTCCGTGCATTCCTACATAGGAGATAAAGAAGGATACAGAAAAAGGAAAGAAGGAATACCCTGGGTCTAACCTCCAAAACCCATTAAACAGGACCACTTAACAACTTGTAATCTCTTCCCCTAAATAATAGTGTTTTCAGTTGTCCTTCAAATAACTGAAAAAAGGGGGGGGCGGAGAAACACCCTCCCCACCCTCTGGGTATGGGAAGTCACTCTCTTAAAATGACTTCCTGCTGATTTGGGTCATAGTAAACCTGTTTGGGGCCCAAACCAAAATGGAAAAATGGTTAAAATTGTTTATACAATCCTTTTATGTTCAGTCCTTCTGTTCTCAGCTGTTTAGATGACCTAAGGAGTTTGTAGGCAGAAGCTGAACTTCCAGGCTTTACTGAGGTTCTGGCTGGGGCATTGTGTAGGGCTGAACGGTCTTAGCGATATTGAGTTGTTGTGGTTGTAGGCTTTTGATGGAGACATCTATTGAGGGAGTCTGTCAGGCTGAATCATCTGGGTCACTCGTCTTCTTTTGGTGTCTGATTCTGATTTCTGCTGAGGTTTCCGTTGTCCAGTTGTCCCTGGGTTCCTTGAATGGATGCTTTGATTCTCCTGGAAAGATAAGAACAGAGCCCTGCCCTATTCCTCACTCAGGGACAATCACCCTCTTTTTTTTGGGGGGGGTAGGTAATATTTCTCCTGAAGCAAATTTGTTTTTTGACAATATATAAAGTGTTATCTTTCAATCTGGTTTAAAGAAGAAATTATTTTGTTATTTTGGAGCTAAACCAGCTTTAGTGTATATATTTTGAGGTCTCGAAGGACAATTTGTTTGTGTTGTGTGGGCCTTTTGTAAGTAGCTTTTAAACTTAGGTCCTTCCAAATCCTATGTGTGTGTCTCTGCATTCTAAATATTGGGATCCAAGACCTGTGGTTCCCATCTAAGGGGATTAAAGATGTGTTCCACCACTCCTGGATCAAAGTTTTTCTTTATTTAGAGTTTGTTTTGTATCAGGCTGACCTTGAGCTCTGAGATCTGCCTGTTTCTGTCTCTAGTGTCTTGGGATTAAGGGTGTACTCTTCTTGAATGATGGGATTAAGGGTGTGTACCCTCACCACCCTTTTCCGTGTAACTCTAGAATTTATAAGTCCACTAACACTTTGGTGCTCCTCCCGTCTCTGCTGAAGTTAAAGGCATGGGTTAACACCACATTTCTCCTGTATTTTATCTTAGCTCTACGTTTTTTCGACACTTGGAGGTTCATAAAACCAGGTTGAACGGCTGTGTCCTTTAATTTATTTACAGTGTATTAACGTTGTTATCTGCTTTTTTTTTTAATTAGTAAATTTATTTGTTTGTTGCTACAGGTTACATCCTTGACATATTGTCCTCTTTTCCTGCTTCCCAGGCCCACTCTCCCATGCTCTACTCCCTGACCCTTCCATCTTGATCCTCTGGGGTGGAGTGTCCCTGCATACCAGTCTCTCACCACAGATCAGGAGTCATATGAGGGCTGAGGGCCTCTTCATACACCGGGGGTCTACGAGGCAGTACTGCCAGTGAAAGCTGTCTCCTTGCTATGGGGGGGGGGGACTAAAAAAAAAAACCAACAGACACACAAACCCACAAAAACAAAGAACAACAACAAAAAAAGAGAGGAAAAAGAAAGAGAAAAAAAGAGGGAAAGGAAAAAGAAAAATAAATGAAAAGAAAAAAGAAATTTATGTCCATGTTCCTTTTGGTGTGTTGGTTGTAGTACAGATATCCTGTATGATATAGCTAAAATCCTACTATAAGTGAATAGATGCCATGTGCATCCTTCTGAGTCGGGGTTAGCTCACTCAGGATGAGCTTCTCTAGATCCATCCATTTGGTTGCAAATTGCATGATTTCATTGTTTCTTATAGATAAGTAGTATTCCATTGTATAGATGTACCACAATTTTTTAATCCATTCTTCAGTTGAGGGACATCTGGGTTGTTTCCAGTTTCTAGCTATTACAAATAAGGCTGCTATGAACATAGATGAGGAGAGTTCCCTATGTCTCCGTGAGGTGTCCTTTGGGTGTATACCCAGATGTGGTATGGCTGGGTCCTGAGGCAAAGTTATTCCTAGATTTCTAAGATATCTCCAGACAGACCTCCATAGTGGTTGCACAAGTCTGCATTCCCACCAGCAATGGAGGAGGGTTCCCCTTTCTCCACACCCTCGCCAGCATGTGCTATCATTTGAGCTCTTTATCTTAGCCATTCTGACAGGTATGAGATGGAATCTCAGGGTCGTCTTGAGTTGCATTTCTCTGATGATTAAGGATGTTGAGCATTTCTTCAGGTGACTCTCGGCCATTAGGGATTCCTCCTTTGTGAATTCTCTATTTAGCTCCGTCTACCATTTTTTGATTGGATTATTTGGTTTCTTGGCATTTAGTTTCTTGAGTTCTTTGTAGATTTTAGATAATAGCCCTCTATCAGATGTGGGGTTGGTGAAGATTTTCTCCCAGTCTGTAGGTTGCCTTTTTGTTCAAATGACAGTGTCTTTTGCCTTACAGAAGGTTTTCAGTTTCATGAGGTCCCATTTATTGATTGTTGATCTCAGGTCCTGAGCTGTTGGTGTTCTGTTCAGGAAGTTGTCACCTGTGCCAATGAGTTCGAGGGTTTCTCCTACTTTTTCTTCTATTATCTTTAGTGTGGCCGGCCTTATGTTAAGGTCTTTGATCCACTTGGAATTAAGTTTTGTACAAGGTGATAGGTATGGGTCTAATTTCATTCTTTTACAAGTGGACATCCAGTTGGACCAGTACCATTTGTTGAAGATGCTGTCCTTCTTCCATTGTGCGGTTTTGGCTTCTTTGTCAAAGATTAGTTGGCCATAGGTGTGTGGGTCCATGTTTGGGTCTTCAATTCGATTCCATTGATCCACTGGTCTGTTTCTATACCAGTACCATGATGTTTTTATTATTATTGCTCTGTAGTACAGCTTGAAATCTGGGATGGTGATACCTCCAGATGCTTTTTTATTGTACAAGATTGATTTAGCTATTCTGGGTTTTTTGTTGTTCCATATGAAGTTGAGTATAGCTTTTTCCAAGTCTATAAAAAATTGTGTTGGTATTTTGATAGGAATTGCATTGAATCTATATATTGCTTTTGGTAGAATAGCCATTTTTATTATGTTGATCCTACCTATCCATGAGCACGGGAGATCTTTCCATCTTCTAAATGCCTCTTCCATTTCTTTCTTCAGGGGCTTGAAGTTCTTGTTATATAGTTCCTTTACTTGCTTGTTTAGAGTTACCCCCAGGTACTTTATATTGTTTGTGGCTATTGTGAAGGGGGTTGTTTCCCTTATTTCTTTCTCGGTATATTTGTTTGTTGTATAAAGAAGGGCTTCTGATTTTTTTGAGTTAATTTTGTATCCAGCCACCTTGCTGAAGTTGTTTATCAGCTGTAAGAGTTCTTTGGTGGAGTTTTTGTGGTCGCTTATGTATACTAACATATCATCTGCGAATAGGGATAATTTGACTTCTTCGTTTCCAATGTTTATCCCTTTGATTTCCTTTAGTTGTCTTATTGCTCTAGCAAGAACTTCAAGTACTATATTGAAGAGATATAGTGAAAGTGGACATCCTTGTCTTGTCCCTGAGTTTAGAGGAAATGCTTCAAGCATCTCTCCATTTAATTTAATGTTGGCCACTGGCTTGCTGTATATTGCCTTTATTATTTCTAGGTACGGCCCTTGTATGCCCTTTCTCTCCAGGACTTTTAGCATGAAGGGGTGTTGGATTTTGTCAAATGCTTTTTCTGCATGTAGCGAGATTATCATGTGGTTTTTTTCCTTCATCTTGTTTATATGGTGAATTACATTGATAGACTTTCGTATATTGAACCATCCCTGCATTCCTGGGATGAAGCCTACTTGATCATGATGTATGATATTTTTGATGTGTTCTTGAATTCGGTTTGCTAGTATTTTATTAAGTATCTTTGCATCTATGTTCATGAGGGAGATTGGTCTGAAGTTCTCTTTCTTTGTTGGGTCTTTGTGTGGTTTAGGAATCAGAATGACAGTGGCCTCATAGAATGAGTTTGGCAGTGTTCTTTCTGTTTCTATGTGGTGGAAGAGTTTGAAGAGTAATGGTGTTAGCTCCTCTTTGAAAGTCCGGTAGAATTCCGTGCTAAAGCCATCTGGCCCTGGGCTTTTTTTGGTTGGGAGATTATTAATGACTGTTTCTATTTCCTTAGGGGTTATTGGGCTGTTTAAGCTGTTAATCTGATTTTGATTTAGTTTTGGTAGGTGGAATTTATCGAGGAAATTGTCCATTTCGCTTAGGTTTTCAAATTTAGTGGAATATAGATTTTTAAAGTAATGTCCGAATATTTTCTGGATCTCCTCAGTGTCTGTTGTTATTTCTCCCTTTTCATTTCTGATTTTGTTGATTTGTGTTCTTTCCCTTTGCCTTTTAGTTAATTTGGCTAGGGGTCTGTCTATTTTGTTGATTTTCTCAAAGAACCAACTCTTGGTTTCATTGATTCTTTGTATAGTTCTTTTTGATTCTAAGTTGTTGATTTCAGCTCTAAGTTTGATGATTTCCTGTCTTCTGCTCTTCTTGGGAGTGTTTGTTTCTTTTTTTCCAATTCACCCAGCTTAGCTGTTAGTTCACTAATATGAGCTGTCACAATTTTCTTTTTGAAAGCACTTAGTGCTATGAACTTTCCTCGTAGCACAGCTTTCAATGTATCCCATAGGTTTAGGTATGTTGTGTCTTCATTGTCGTTGGATTTTAAGAAGTCTTTGATTTCCTTCCTTATTTCTTCCCTGACCCAGTGGTCATCCAGTAAGGAGCTGTTCATTTTCCATGTGTGTGTAGGCTTTCTGTTGATTCTTTTGCTGTTGTAGTCCAGCTTTATTCCGTGGTGGTCTGATAAGATACAAGGTGTTATTTCAATTTTCTTGTATCTACTGAGATTATCCTTGTGACCAATTATGTGGTCGATTTTGGAGAAGGTTCCGTGGGGTGCTGAGAAAAAGGTGTATTCCTTTGTGTTTGGGTGAAACGTTCTGTAGATATCTGTTAGGTCCATTTGTTTCATGATCTCTGTTAGACTCAATATTTCTCTGTTTGTCTTCTGTCTTGATGATCTGTCCTTTGTTGTGAGTGGGGTGTTGAAGTCTCCCACTACTAATGTGTTGTGATCGACGTGCGCTTTAAGTTTTAGAAGTGTTTCTTTTACGAATGGAGGTGCCTTTGTATTTGGGGCATAGATGTTCAGTATTGAAATTTCCTCTTGATGAATATTCCCTTTAATGAGTATATAGTGCCCTTCTTTGTCTTTCTTCATTAACTTCAGTTGGAAGTCTGTTTTGTTTGATATTAGGATGGCTACTCCAGCTTGCTTCCTGGGTCCATTTGCTTGGAAAACCTTTTCCTAGCCCTTTACTCTGAGGCAGTGTCTATCTTTTGTAGTTAGATGTGTCTCTTGTATACAGCATAAGGAAGGGTCTTGCTTGCGGATCCACTCTGTAAACCTATGTCTTTTTATTGGGGAGTTGAGTCCATTGATGTTGATGGATATTAGTGACCTGGGGTTGTTATTTCCCATTAGTTTGGTATAGGCGGTGGTCCTGTTCCTCTTTTGGTTTAGTTGCTGATGGGTTTTCTATTCCCTTTGTTTTCTTGGGTGGAGTTTTCTTCTCTGGGTTGGGATTTTCCTTCTAGGATTTTCTGTAGGGCTGGGTTTGTGGGTAGATATTGTTTAAATTTAATTTTGTCATGGAATATCTTGTTTTCTCCATCTATGTTGATAGAGAGTTTTGCTGGGTAAAGTAGTCTGGCTGGGCATCTATGATCTCTTAGGACTTGTAGTATATCTGACCAGGCCCTTCTAGCTTTTATCGTTTCTGGGGAGAATCAGGTGTAATTCTGATGGGTCTGCCATTGTATGTGACTTGACCTTTTTCTCTTACAGCTTTTAATATTCTTTCTTTGTTCTGTACATTTGGGGTTTCAATTATTATGTGGCGAGAGGAGTTTCTTTTCTGGTCTAATCTGTTTGGTGTTCTGTATGCCTCTTGGATTTTTATTGGCATCTCTTTTTTTCAGGTTTGGGAAGTTTTCCTCTATGATTTTGTTGAAGATATTTCCTGGACCTTGGAGTCGGGAGTCTTCTCTTTCCTCTATACCTATAATTCTTAGGTTCCGTCTTTTCAATGAGTCCTTGATTTCTTGGATGTTGTGGGTGAGAGATTTTTTAGCCTTCTCATTTTCTTTGGATGTTGTACTGATTTCTTCCACTGAATCTTCCATGCCTGAGATCCTGTCTTCCATCTCTTGCATCCTATTGTTGATACTCACATCCGTAGTTCCTGTTCTCTTCCCTTGGTTCTCCACTTCCTCTTTTAACTCTGACTGTGTTTTCTTTATTGTTTCTATTTCTATTTTCATGTCTTGTATGGTTTTGTTCGTTTTGTACATTTCCTTCTCCAGCTTGCTTGTTTTTGTATGAAAATCTTTCATGGCTTTTTCCTTTTCCTGTTCAAGCTCTGTCACCTTGGCTTGGAGCTCTTTAATGGTGTTGTTCCTTGTTTTGATTTATAGAATTGTTGCTTCTTTGAATTCCTTCATAGATTTAAGTTCTTCTTGCAGGGACTCTATCACTTTCCATAATGCAGAATTGTCAATGTTTTCATGTGTTTCTGTTGGTGTGTGGTCATCTGAATTGGATGAGCTAGGATGGTTCTGCTTTGTTGGAGTCATAATTCCTTGATTTCTATTTTTTTTTTTGACCTTTCGCCATTGGATGCATTTAGCTGTCTGTTTTCTGTGCTTGGAACCACAGTGGATGATTTGGTGCAGGGGACGAGTTACTTGGCTATCTGTCGTTGCTTACAGGGGGATTTCAAGGTCACTGTGGTTTTAATCGCCAGAGGCACTGTGATCTGGTGCAGCCTATTCCCAGGTTGTGAGTAATGGACCAGGATTGTTTCACTGCTCCCAATTCAGACTTCTCTATGTTGCACTCTGAGTTATCAGCCTGTAATGGTTCTGATGGTATGGGCCTGTTTGCCCAGGCACAGATTCTGTGGGCTTTGTTTGTCGTCCCGGAGGCTGACAGGGTCTGGCTCCACACCTGATATGTCTGGATTTTCCAGGATACAGCTATGGTCCCGATTTCTGGTTTCTCTCTAGGCTTCTCGCCACAGGGCTGGACTCTGTGCCTGATTTCCTTTCTGTCTGCGCCGCCACGGGTCCCGTTGGTACCCCAAGCCCCGGATCCTCTGGCTGCCTGAGTGCACCTCTCGTCCCAGCAGCTCAGCCGTGGGTGCACGGATCCCTGGCCCCGCCCACGCCTGTCTCCCCAGATGACCTGCCATGGACTCGCGGGGATTTGACCCTTCCTGCTGTGCTCCCTCCCCAGCGGTGCTATCGTGAGTGTGCGGGATTTGGCCCCTCCCACCCGCCTTTGTGTTCCCAGCTTCCCGCGCTCTCTCGGAACCTCCCGCCCTCCACTTCAGGAGCGGCTGCGGACCACCCGCTGAGCCCCCTGTTTGTTCCTTGCTAAGCCTTCCACTATCTCGCAACGTTTTTTAAGTGCGTATAAGTTCAATCTGATGTGTGGGGAGCCCTATAGGGCAGCGATCTATGGCCAAGTGGACCCTGATTCTGCCTGCTGTAAGTTGGGATCGATCTTACCAGGCGCCTCACCAAATGGGAGTTCCCAAATCCCGGGTTTAGTGGCCTCCGTGTCTGTGAGAGATCGGGAGAGCCTTGCCCTGGGACTTTTAACAGTCCCTTGGGAGCTGTGAGTGTTCGGGGGGGGTCTAGCCCCTCCAGTTTTTGCACAGTGCCCAATAACTCTGTGTTTTTTATGGCTCTTTTTTCCCCGCGTTCAGAATGCGTCAGTGTAGGTCGCCGCCATCTTCGCTCCCCCCAGGATTAATTTCTTTTCTAGTCTAATCTATTTAGTGTTCTGTAAAACTCCTGAACATTTATATGCATCTCTTTCTTTAGGTTTGGGAATTTTTCTTCTATGATTTTGTTGAAAATGTTTTCTGTTCCTTGGAGTTGAGAATCTCTTTCTTCTATTCCTATTAGCCTTAGGTTCCATCTCTTCATTGAATCCCTGATTTCTTGGATGTTTTGGGTAAGGAATTTTTTAATTTTCTCATTTTCTTTGACTGTTGTATTGATTTCTTTGATTAAATCTTCCATGCCTGAGATTCTGCCTCCCATCTCTTGTATCCTTTTGGTGATGTTTGTGTCTGTAGTTCCTATTCTCTTTCATAGTAGGTTTTTCACCTGTAGCAAGGTTTCTGCTTGTGTTTTCTTTATTGCTTCCAGTTCCAATTTCAGGTAGTGACCATTTTATTCATTTCCTTCTCCAATTTGATTGTGTTTGTCATCATTTCTTTAAAGACTTTATCCTTTTCATTCTCCTGTCTGTTTAATTTTTCCAGGATTTCTATAGTGGATTTCTCCATTACTTTCATCTGTTGGATTGTAATTTCATTAAATTCTTTAAATGATTTATTTTCCTTTAAGGCCTTTATCATTTTCATAAGTATAGATTTGTCATCTTTTTCTTGTGTTTCAGCTGTGTTGGAATGGTTAGGGCTTTCTATACTAGGATAGCTGGATTTTGTTGGTGTCGTATTTCCCTGATTTTTTGTCAATTGTTCTTTTCCTGCCATTAGTCATCTGGCTGTTTGTTGTTGGCTGATTTTTCCTGGTCCTCTCTGGATTTGTTGCCAAGGAAAGAGCTTTGGTCTGGAGGCTGTAATATCTTGGTGAGCCTACCCTTACATATGATGATGGATGGATGGATGGGGGCCTTGTGTTGGAAGCTGGACCTCAGTGAGTTACCCAAAGCTCACTTCTTGCTGTTTCATAGTTGGGCTCTCAGGTTGTGGATTCGGGTGGGATGTGTTTCTGTAATCTGCAGGATCCTATATCCAACCAGTCTTCCTACTGAGACCAGCAAGGCCAGCGAGATACAGACTGAAGGCTAGAGATACTGCGGCATTCCATCCATGTCAGCAGGCCTGAGTCCAACTGTTTCTATAGCCTGGGTGTCTTGTCTATGGGTGAGGTCCACCCCTGTAATCACCTGGGAATCACAGACACAGCTTGCACTTCTCAGCTAGGAGCACTGTGACCCAGGGCAGCCTGAATTACTCAGCCAGCTGCACAATACCCAGGATTGTTCTACCCTGCCTGGGCATGACTTCCTGCTGCTACAGCCTGGGTGCCTAACTCAAGGACGTAGCATGCTCACAGGGGGGGAACAGAGATAGAGTCCATGTCTTCTTGCCAACAGTGGTGTGACTCAAGACAGTTCTGCTACAACTTAGCTCAACCTCCCACTGGTCAACTGCACAAGCTGTTTGCCACAATGTTGGAATCCTTGGAAAGAATCTTTCACTGATCTTACTGCTCCTGTGTACCTGCTGGTCCCCTCATGGGGCAGAAATGACTGCGCACAAGCTGGGGACTTAGGAAGTCACAGAGGCCTTTGTCCAAAGGCTGAGTCTGCAAGTTGGGGCCTCACTTCAATCAGAACCAACATGTCCTCCCATAATGGAAACCAGGCTTGCCATTCCTGATGCATAGGTGGCAAGGTCCCTAGCCTGGGGAATTGGCCAGCCCCAGATTTTGCCAGGTGAACCCAGATGAGGCTTATGTCTCTCAAACAGCTGTTACACTGCCATTATGCTCCCAGGTGACTTAGCTGGTTTTCTGGCCACTCAGACTGTGCCTGCTCTAATTGCTGTCATCTTGGACTCAAGTACAAATGATTTTGGAATTCCATATTTTCACTTGCATTTTGTGACTTCCCTACTTCAGTTGAATCTTTCCTGGTCTCTTCTGTCTCTGCCTCCAGCTGAATCTCTCTTCCTTCCCTCTTTAACTCCTGATAAAATATTTCATATAGAAAAAAAATCATTCAGGTGGAGGATAAAGTTCCATGTTTGAACATATGATAGAGTAAATCAAAGGCTGTGGGTTGGATCCCTCAGAATTACTCCTTTCTGTTTCTCTGTTTCCATTTACATTTATGCTCTACTTATAAATACATATAAGTAGAATATAAATGTAAATGAAGAGATAAAGAATATACATAACCCACTAAGAATATCCTATTCAGACTATAAACCATATGTACTCAGTGCATTCTTTCTTATGTGACTTCCTTTCACATCAAATAATTCTCACTAGGAATAAACGGTATTTTTAATTTTGTTTATTTTTCCATTGGCATATGACTAGTGTTTTGGGTTTTTTTTTTTCAATATTTTTTTTAGCTGAGTGAAGACTAAGATCCCGTCATGTTGTTGATATTTGAGAACTACCTTTTTTCAGTTTCATTATTGATGATTTTTATATTGTTTGAATCATACCAGGTGTTTGTTTCCTCTGTACACAGATAATTGAGGGTATTTTGCTTCTAGCTTTTGAAGGTGGTTGTGAACACTCTCGTGTAAATTTTCTGAAACACTTGGCAATTGTGTGTGAAAATTCTCTGTGAATAAGATGGTCTATAGATATGTCTTGTGTAGGAAATATTAGTGCAATTACAATCAAAATCTTATATGCACTCAGGATTTCTTTCCTCCAATTTTTCTTTTAGAAATGGGAAGAGATTGTTGCACTGTGCACTGTTTGTCCACTTTGAATCCCAACCTCTAATTCACTGTTTCCTATTGTCATTAAGATATATTATTAAATCTTTGATAATTTCATCTAGTATTTTGATCATATTTACCTACTCCTTGTGCCTTCCAAGTCCACTCCCACCTCTCCATTGCCCCCCAACTTCATGAATATTTTTACTCTTAAAATAACTTCTCAGCTGTAATCTGTGCTGCCCATACACTCCTGGGTGTGGGACCATCATCCAGAGCTACACTATTAAACTAACTTATTTTGCCTTTTACTCCACCCACAAAAATTTTTTTGCTATTGTTTTTATTCTATCACTTGGTCCATTCTCTTCTTCACTGTTTACAGTACTTTAAAGTCATTTTTTAAAGTTACATTTAATTGTTCAATGTTTAAATTGGTCACCTTCTCTGATTGCTTTAAATCTGACATTCCCATTCATTACATTTTCTATTTGAAATTCCATTTTCAATTTAGGATTTCCATATAGTTTCATGAATGATTGGCCCATAGAACTACATTATTCAGTATGTTGCCATTTTTGCTGTCACTCTCCTGTATCTGATGAATGTTACAGAAAAAAATCCTTTTTCATTCATTTTGATTGATCTTTAGACTTCAATTTCTGGGACATTTGAAAACATTCAAATGAAATTCCCCAGAACTGATTCCAGATGACCATTTAGAACTCAGAGCATAGCTCTTGTCAGAAAATGTTCTGTGCATTACACACTGGGCAAACTTAAGTGTGATGACATTGTAGAAAATAAAGGATCATTTTGATTGGCCCTGTCTTGAAATTGACTCTAGCTTTTACTAAATCCCTTTACTTCCTGCAGTGATATAATCATTTGCAAAGGTCCAATAAAAATCTTTCTTCATTGGAACGAAGGTCTAATTAGACACAACAAGTTTATTAGCACAACTAGGCTAGAAATTTCACCACTGCAAATTTCTTGCCTCTAATTGGGTAGGAAGGGTGTTCCTTGAGGACAGAAGTGCTGTTTGTCATGTTGCAAGACTCAGGTGAACTCTGACTGGCAACCTGACCAATACCTGTTCAGTGTCACGCAGCTACACTTGGAAAAGAATGCCAGTTTTAGGTAGATATAAAATTTTGTAAAACTAGACATCTTCACAGTCTAGATCCTCACTTAAAATTATAGAGCTGGAACCATCTGCAGCACATTGTATGACTCTAACTTTTCCATCCCCAAAGGCACAGATCTCTTGATCCAGCTAGATGAAACTGATCTGACCTTGACCCCTAAGGGCTCCATCAAGCTTCCAGACAGAAACAAATGACCTTCTTAGGTTCTGTGAGTATATGGGTAGAGGTTTTTTTTTTTTTTAATTAATCATCGTTTCTCAGTGTCTTTGTGTAAATAAAATGTGCCAGTTTTAAAAGGACATGAAGTTGACAATAACAACTTCTTAATCATAACACTGTGGGACAAATTTACCTTCGCTAGGTGTGATTAATCATGGAAGGCAGAGGTGTGGTTGAGGATGAATGTGGCAAGGTGACCACGAGGCACACTCACATTTCCCTCTAACGGAAACACAGTAACTGATATGGGAAGAGAAGACCTGTTAGCCACACTTCCAGGAGGGACGCCCAGATGCTTCCTTGCCACTATAAGCCCTTTTCCTGCCAGTTTTTTTTTAATTTGTTTACTTTCATTTTATATTCTTGAGTGCTTGCCTGCCTGTATGTGTATGTACCATGTGAGTGCTTGGGGCCTGTGGAGTCCAGAAGACAGAGTTCCAGATTCTCTGTAACAGGAGTTGGGGACATCTGAGCTGCCAAGTGGATACTAAGAACTGAATCCAGGTCCTCTAGCAGCCAGTGCTCCTAAATGCTGAGCCATCCCTCCAGTCTCACACACTCAGTCTTTAGAAACTGTATGTCCTTAGAGCTCTGTCTAGTCATTTAGGACTCTCTCACAGTCTGAGAGCAGGTGAGAATGAGCTCAGCTACCATGCTTCATATTTTCTCCAGAGGAGACATTGTCAAGGATGGATGGTATCAATATTTGTTTATGGGTCTGAGGTAGAAATAATGACGAACCCAGCAACCACTGTGCTCACATTTTACATAAACCCTGTCAGTCTGACAACATGATGGGACTTCGGGGAATCATGTTAAGTGAAAAAGTCAGGTATAGAAAGACAAACGCTGCCTGATCTCAAGGGCAGCAAATGTCTTACAGAAGCACAGAGGCAAATGGTTGTCCAGGGATGAGAGAGGAGAGGAGATGAGGGCATTGTGCTTGAAATGTGTGAAGTGTTAGTTAAAGAGGGTGTGTGTGTGGGGGATGTGTGTGCTAGAATTCTACTGTTCACAGGATGGCCATTAGCTATAAGGTACTAATGACTGAATCTGCTAAAAGAGTAGTATTAAGACTACACACACACACACACACACACACACACACACACACACACACACACAAACATACGAACACCAGACCCCAGTGCTATGGGTGCATATATCCAAACATCACACTGCGCCCTGGGGAGATGGCTCATAAAGTTCAGTTATTGCTGCATAAGCATGAGGACCTGAGTATGTGAGGGCAGGGGCCCTGGGGCTCATTAATCAACTAGTCTGACCAAAATCAGTGAGTTTTAGGTCCCTTGGGAGTCCTTGTCTCAAAATATAAAATGAAGTGAAATAGAAGAAAACATCTGACATTGTCTTAGGCTACTACATACCTATGTATGGATGTATACATGTACACGCGTACACACAGATACAAACACACACACACACACACACACACACACACACGAGCACACATGCATACACCTCAAATACACAAGATAAAAATGTATAAATCTGTCACATTGTGCACTATATCAGTCTCTCTCTCATCATCAACACTTCAAAAAAGCTGGGGCAGAACGATTGATTTACACAAAAATAATAAACTACACATGTTTGATTCTGCACATGACTTAAAAATTCCAAAGGTAAATTTAACCTAGAATTAACAAAAACTTAGATCTCAAAAATCAGGGATCTAATTTTATATTTTTAATTTTATATTGATTTCTTTAAAGTATGCTTTTAAGCTTTTATACATTTTAGGCCTTCAAGATCTTGAATCAGTTTTGACTGTAAAGCAAAGCAAAGAAAGTTCTGATAACTTGCCCATGCTCAAAGCTAGGAGAAAGCAGGGCTGTGCTTCTACGGGGCAGGGATGTAGGGAACAGGCTCTCTCACTTCCTGTTTGGCCTCAGGCGGCCTGCATGCCCATTTCAGTCCTTCACAGTCACTCTGTTTCAACACATGGTCCTCACTTATATAAGAAGTAAGCTTTAATTTAAAAGAATTTCTTTGTCATTTAAATTTTTTGCAAACTAAGTTTTAATACCGACCTATTATATGGTTATTAGAGCAAAGCTATAAATATATTATCTATCCGTTTTTCAATTGAGGAGTCCTGACATTTTTAAATCATTTTCTGAAAATTATATGTCAAATACCTAAGAAATGGGCACTCTGTGATTTAGATTTAGGTTTGATTAAATTGATATGAGTTTGTTTTGACTCAAAAGACCATGTACTTAGCTGGTACTTGACTGTGTGAATTTAAGACCTAAGAATTTGTTCTGCTACTACTGTTGCCTCTGTTCATTAAAATGAGGCCTTCAAGCCGGGCGTAGTGGCGCAGGCCTTTAATCCCAGCACTCAGAGGGGAGGCAGAGGCAGGCGGATCTCTGTGAGTTCGAGGCCAGCCTGGTCTACAAAGTGAGTCCAGGACAGCCAGGGCTGTTACACAGAGAAACCCTGTCTCGAAAAACCAAACAAACAAACCAACAAATGAGGCCTTCAATGTGTTCAATGGTGAGCTGTGTCAGACCCTGTATGCTCCGGCCATCTGTCTCTTTGACCTCAGCAGGGACTTGTGGTTACCTTATTTCAGCTGACTGTTAAGGGACAGCAGCTGGCGACTTAGCTGCCCTCCCAGAGCTGCCAAGGTGAGACTGGGGTCCTCAGGCCGACTCAAGTCTCACATCCACCAAGCATTCTGTAACTGCCCTGGGAAGCTGGCTGGCCTCAGTGGTACTTCACATAATATATACAGGTGTCTGCCCCAGCCAGCCGTCTCTGTGTATGAGCGGCGCTTTTCCACTTCCTTTGAAAAAATCTCTGTTCTCTGAACTTTGATTCAACACACTTTTGGTAATTTCTGCAAGCCAAAGAAGTCCACTCCCAGTAAACTATAAAGATTGGCCAGAGCTTTGAAGATCAGTTTTCAGGGATGGGACAGGGGCGACAGGAAGATTTTGAGCTCTCTCAGCAAGGCTGGATTCAGTGGGGCAGGTGG
The DNA here is from genome assembly GCA_907164525.1 of Lophiomys imhausi. Lineage (NCBI taxonomy): Eukaryota > Metazoa > Chordata > Mammalia > Rodentia > Muridae > Lophiomys > Lophiomys imhausi. Next base: position 15,893 of record CAJQZJ010026379.1, read on the forward strand.
AGCTGTGTGAACACGAAGCCACAGTCAGCGTGTTAGCCACAGGTTGTTGCTAGTTAAATTTTCCTTGGGTGAATGTTTGCATCCCCGTGGGACTGCTCTATCAAGTAAGATATGTCACCAGAAACAACAGAAGAATTTCTCTTTGTCCTTAAATGCGGCTTGAATTGATTTTTCTAAACGGCTCCAAAATGTATGCTTTCATTTTATAATCCATCCTAAGTGTCTTGAAATAAAATAACCATCAAATCACTTGGCAGAAAGAGGCCCACTGATGCCCGGAAAGGGCAATTTATATTCAGCTGGCACCCTCGCAAGCAGCGTGATTGATATCATTCAGATTTGAGACCCAAAGTGATAAATAGTCACACATCGCCAAGCGCTACACTTCAGGGCTCACGGACCCCTGGTGAGTTATTGTTTTGTTTTGCCCCTGGTCCCTGAAGGCTGAAAACTTCGTTTTCATAAATTAATCAGTGATGGCATTTTGCATTTCTGATTTGTTGCCTTTCTGAGTAGCACACTCTTCAGCTGCCCAAAGAGATACGAAACAACGACAAAATCAAAAAGCTTTCTGTCCGCTATCACTGCAAATAAATATGGAACTCTCTCAAACTTTCCTTAAAAGGAGTTTCTAAAATGCTTTAAGACATATTGAGTGTATATGAATAGAGCATTTTTGAAACTATGCAAATTAAGCAAGGAGTCAGCAGGAGAAATTTATGCCCCAGTTACCCATTTTTATTTTAAGGAAAATAAAGAACTAATAAAGCATTCCCTCTGAAAACATCCATCTGATCTTTGTTTCTCCTGTTAAAAGTAACCACCGTGCTGTGCTCAGTTTGGGGATTAATAATATATCTATTTACTTAAGTGTTCTGTATCCTGCAAATAGAGTCACTTCTAGTGGAATTTTGTGATTTATTATTTTTCCCCTTGGAGTAGTCTGCAGCTTGGATTATAGGTGCTCCCTACAGCTTCATTTGGTCGAGACTGCATTCTCAGCCCTGCATCACTGAAACTGGTGGAACCTGAGGAAGGAATCCTGGGAAGTCCTCACCAGTGGGCTGCACTATGGAGGGGACAGTTGGACTCCACACCCTTCCTATTCCTTTCACTTTCTTCTGCCACAATGCTCAGTCTCCCTCAAAGTGAGAGGCAGCACAGTCAGAGACTGAAGACCCCCTAAAAATCATGAACCAATATGACCCCTTTTCTCTTTAGAAATTCTCTTAGGGATTTAAATGACAGCAATCTGACTATACAACATTTTTGCAAAATCCATCCATCCATGTTGATATTTACAGCTATAACTGATTTTCTTTTCATTACTGCATATGATTCCATTCTAGGAAGGTGTTCCAATTTATCACTTACATTCAGTGGATCTTTTGATTGTTTACTTTTGTAGTTCCATTGTGAATAGTATTGCAAATTGACTTTCCTACAATTCTCTTAGTGTAAATGAGTAACAATTTTGCTATGTGTGTATATAGGTATCAGTTTATTGATGTATCATGATGTGTTAATATATTTGTATAACCTGCATTCATATGTTATTATATAATGGTTAGCCATAGTTATTTACATGAGAGAAGTCATACAGAGCCTTTAGTAGTGCCCAAACAAATTAATACTGCTTAGTGAACTTTCATGTCATCAAAAATAAACTATAAGTATTTATAATTCAAAATGTATATATTATGCTGTTTATAGCCAATCAAATATATAATAAGATGAAATGGTTGTTATAAGTGATTATACTCTAGGGAAGTTAATAATGAAGCAATGGAGAATGTAAACAAGTCTGATCATAGAAACAAAGAACAAATGTTATTCAGGCATTAGTGTAAATTCCTGGAGGAGGGGACCTGCTTCAAGAGTCAGGAAATTTGGCTCTTGCTGTTTTCTTAGCTCTGGGGCTGGAGGGTCATTTCCTCAAGGAGACTTCAAGGAGACCCTGGGACTGGGAGTTTGTGTTAGTCATTTCCTAGCAACAGCAGTGGAAAGGGGGTGGTGAAGATCACTTAACTTTTGCTCAGCTCAGGATGGGGGCTCAAGTCTAAAGATTATCTTTTCAGCTGTAGAGAGAATAAAAAGGATTATATATATATATATATATATATATATATATGTGTGTGTGTGTGTGTGTGTGTGTGTGTGTGTGTGATCCTTACTGATTTGGGAGGTGTCAGTGAGTAATAGTGTCTTGAGGAGACCTATTACCGTTATAAAAAAATTGCCAACAAGGAGAGATTTTCAATGTCACTTCCAGCAAAGCAAATGACATAGACCCCAGAGCTGCTATGTGAGGGAAAACTAAGGCTAAAAAGACTCTAGCATCTAGGCACTACCAATGCTCCACAAAACATAAGCATGTTCACCATTTTATTTCAACTTCGCAATCATGCATGGCAGGTATACCTTATATCATTGTTCTTATTATATATTACCTATCATTGGACATAAGGATGTCAAATACACTTTCAAACCATGCTGCCTTTATAGGTAAATAACAAAGAGACTAAAAGAGAGCCCCAAACATATATCTTACAGCAAATTACACTTGTGTCAACACCATCCAAATATTTTTACAAATTCATCACTCTTGTAGCATATCTGGGTGCCTACAAATATTCAAGGATTTTTATGTCCTTCCCTTATCTGGCACACCCTGTTAGGAGATTCAAATTCAAATCACTCTTTAACTTTTCAATTTCCCTTTCAATAACATAACAATGTACACCATTAATGACTGAAAGGCCAACTTTTGTGATTAAATAGCTATATATTTTGTAGTAACAAATCCTTTATGTATTGCTACATAATTCTAAACTTTGAGTATATTTATGCATGGAAGTAATTATCATTTGTTATTTCATTGGGAATGAAGACATTGTTTAATGTGTTAGATATTGCTTTAAAGGAAAGTGTGCTGCTTTTGCCCAGAACAGGGAGCAACCAATTCAGGCCTCCTTAGAAACATAAAAGAATCATCTAAGGACTACTGGCAACTCTCAAACCCAGCAGGTTCCTGTTTCTGAGTGGTCTTAGCTCTGGAGTGACTTAAAAGGATTATGTAGGACAAAGGGTCTGCTGCTTTGAAAAATAAAGGAAAACACTCTCAACCTTCAGTTTGATTCCTTAATGTATTTCTTTACTCCACACAAAATGCTACATCGTTCACTCCACTCAGTGGAATGCGATTAAGATTGAAAACATAATATATTTCTATGCATGCAGATATACTTCTTGTTCATTCAAAGAATTCATATGTAAGTTATTTATACTGAATTAAAGTCCAAAAAGCAAGGTAAATTCATTGAAATTGCCTAGCTTGTAAACTGTCTAACTTGCTTTGAAACAGCCCTATTTGGTTCAAAAGCTCTGTTCTGCAGAGTGGATGCAGAAAAAAATCCAGCACAGGTTTGCAGGAGAAAACTCTTTTTCTATAGATTAATGACCAGCCACAGGAAGCTATCACCAAGACCAAGCTCATGGTTTTTCCCTAGATTTGCATGAACTTATATACTGTCTCTAAAGTTTATATTTACTCCATTGGAAACCATGTTTCAGAGCTCCAAGCTTAAGATGAGTATAGATTCCAAGGAATTTCAAAACAACATTGTAACCGAACTTTTAAATTACTATTTAACACTTATTTATTACTAAATTCACTTATAACAAACACCATT
>CAJQZJ010026381.1:5902-35294 GCA_907164525.1 Lophiomys imhausi
CCCCCAGATGGGATCCAAAATACAAACACAAGATTCACAGAAAAACACTAAGAAAAATCCTTCTCAATCTCGAATGCCAACACCATTCCAGAGAAACAGATGGCCAGGGGGTCTCTTGTGTCCCATCTCTCAAGAGGACCACTGTATGCTCCCCAGCACCCCAATGGGACCCTCCCAGGCGTCCCTGGGGTCCCTGTCCTCCTGGGACGTCTCCCAGGGCTACAGCCACTGATCCACCAGTATGTCTGCTGATCACTCCGTCCATCTCAAGAGACAAAAGAATGTAAAACTGAAAGCAAAGTTCTCGAAGTCAGATCTAGTCTGAACCAGACAACAGAAATAGGCCAAGACACAGAAATCTCACCTCCAAGTGGGTTCTTGGAGATTGGGGTGGCCGCAAATTCCCGGACCATGCACCAAATGAAAGACCCATGAGAGGGAAGTCCCTCACCTGAGACTCGGGATATCACGGCCACCCAAAAACTCGCAAGAGACCATGTTGATGCAATCCGCAAGAGGCTTATTTCAGGATCAGCGTGTTGAGGCAGAAACTCGTATCCCACGCAGGGGTAGAGGAGTTTCGACCCCAAGCTGGGGGAGAGTGAAGTTTTTAAAGGAAAAAAAACACAAACCAATGGGGTGAGGGAAATCACAAGTGGAAAGTATTAACCCATTATTTAGTTAGACAGTGGAAAACACCCTATACTTCTTTTTCTCAGGAATGAATTTAATCTTACTTTACCACATGCTTTGTGGTCAGCTAGATCCTGGAACCTGAGGCTCATGTCCTGACTGACCTTCATTCTTGGTTCCACCTTTTCATGTTCAGCTAAGTTCCTGGAACATAGCTGGCCTGGCTCCACTCTGTTGCCAGGGGGGTCTTTTAAAAATTTCCATTCCTTTCACAGGGGGGCTATTGGAGGTCAGGCACAAGTGTTACTTAAATTCCAATATCTGCAGATCTGGAAAAGCTTGCGCCAGGAACTACTATGGTTTGTCCCTTCAGCACACTTTAACCCTAAGGGAGGTGCATATGCCACTCAAGACTCACTGGCCAATCAGGGCCTCCAGCTGGACCTGCCAGTCAGAGGAGTAGGGTTCTTCTTGGTACAATTGTGCAGGTTCATCTCTATACCATAATACGCTTGAATGATTCTGTGTGAAGTGCTCTCAATGCTGCTGCTGGATGTGGTGAGGGAAGCTCAGGCAAGCTTTACCTCATGGTGAGTGCAGGGTCACTGCACACAAATGGGAGGAGCAGCCAGCTGAGCAGAGACAGCGGAGTGGTGTGTCCTCTCAGGAGCTGGATGAGAAGACAGACAGGCTACTGGAGGACAGTCACAAAAGCTGCTGAAATACAAATCTCTGCATATCTTGGAAAGGTCTGGCCCTGGTCTCCTAGCCTGGGCCAGGAACCACTATGCTGTGTTTCTTCAGCGGACTCTAACCCTAAAGGAAGTGTTTATGTCACTCAAGATGCAATGACCAATCAGGGCCTCCAATCATACATGCCAGTCAGAGGAGGGGGAGAGTTCTTCCGGTGCCAGGCTGGAGCTTCCGCTCTGTAGCTGAGCAGGCTTGTATGGTTCCGGGTGATATGCTCTGATATCTGCATTTGAGTGCTGCCAGGGGAGGTCTGGCAAGCTCCGAAGTTGCGACATGGTGAGTGCAGGGTCACTGCCCACAATGGACAGGAATATGCAGCTGAACAGGTGTAGTAAGTTCTGCCTGGGGGTGCCCGGGGGGGGGCTGCCACTACAATATCCGGCCACCCCCAACGTCCATTTTTGTTTTTGTCATATCCTAGACGTTTCGGTGGACTCAGAATAATTTTACTATGGGGACTGCATCTGGGCAAAGCATTTCTAGCAGTGGCTTGTGTGTAGAAACATCATTAGCAGGATGCTAAACTCGAACAGCCCTAGTTTCTTGAGTATCTTTAGAGTTCTGTTCTTAGTATTTAACATTTACTTGTAATATCCGTTTGGAGTTAATTTAGTGGAGGTTCTAAAAGGCATCTCATGTGTTAGGTAGCATTCCAGTATTGATTTGTGATGTCCAAAAGTAGCATTGATGATGTAAAGGATTCACCAAAGCTTAGAGAATAGTAGGTAAAGCCGGGCAGTGGTGGCGAACGCCTTTAATCCCAGCACTCGGGAGGCAGAGGCAGGCAGATCTCTGTGAGTTCCAGGCAAGCCTGGTCTACAAAGTGAGTCCAGGACACCCATGCTGTTACACACAAACCCTGTCTCGAAAAAAAAAAAAGAAAGAAAGAAAGAAAATAGTAGGTAACACCAAGCAGAATTTAGCTGTGGGAAGGCTCCCTCTAAAGCACCCCACAGAGAAACAGTTTGTCAACCAGTCCTGCTAGTGCTTAGAATGCTTGGAAACACATGGTTGTGTACCAGGATTTAGCTCCAAATGGTGACAAAGGAGACACTCCTTATCATAAACAGCCAATAGGCCAATAATCATATGAAAGAAAGGGGCCTCTAACAAACTGCTCAAGGGGGCATTACAGGGTCATAATCAACATTAAGACCTGTTGTGTCGTAAAGGGCCCGTTTTCTTTTGAGAAAAGCATAGTTCTGCCACATGGGCAAGACTACACCAACTGACTACTCTGAAAAGGAGAAACTTCTGTGTTCAGGGCTGGCCTGATCAAGCAAGGCTTTCTCTGAGGCCCTCATTATGTAGAATGATTTAGCTCTTTCTCAAACCCAGGAACATGCTTGGCAGAGCCAGTAACAACTTGGCACCTAGGCTGTTGTAGCTTTCTCTAAGTCCATGATGTACTAAGATTGAAATAGATCTATTTTAAAGCCAGGAACGTGTTTAGGAGAGCTCATATTTGTCTGGGCCAGTGCCTTTGGGGAGGGGTTGTTTCAGGTCCTGAGAACACAGCTCTTACTGGCAGGTGGTGCTGTGGCTATCATATTTAAATCCACTGTAGGATTGGTCAGGAATGTTCTTGAGATACGTCCTGTTCCTCTTGTGCAGCATTGTTTTATTAGAGTCTTCCTGAGTTCAGCCCATTGCATGATAGTTTCTTCTGCCTTCTTATCAGTCTCCCATTTCTTTCAGTTTTTCCCCTGAAAAGAATAGCAGATGCTATTCTTAAGAATCTTATTTGGCATATGTCATAGCCTATACAAGACTTCCCCGCATCAGCTTTTATTCTTTCTAACTTCTACTTTTCCTATCTTTTCATCCTCTGAAACCTTCTACTTAGGAGCATGTCATTGAAGAATGAACTGTTGTTTGATGGCACTGGTATACTTAAGAATTATTTCTGGGAAGGTCTTTGCTATGTAAACATCCCATGTGGCTAAGTCGCTAGTCCATGTTTAAATTATTCAAAACATAACCTGTGACCTGGACTTAAAAATCATTTAAGGGGGGCAACATATGTGGAATGCAATATCTATTCTCAGCTGGCTCCTCTTGGAACGTTAGCCAGAACTAAATGCATGCTGTCATTAAAGAGGTGTTTCTTAAATAATCTTTTAATTGTGTGTGTAGTTCTTTCTCCCTGGGAAAGCATATTATTTCTAGGACAGCTGCATCTTCTTCCTTTTGGAAAAACTTTCTGAGACAAACTATGTTGGCTAAGGTCACATTGATCCCAGTCTTTACTCCCCAGGGTAATGACTGTGGGGATCAGGGTGCAGACCTTATTTTACTGTTCACTGCATAAGCCTTCATACAGTTGAAATACCAATCAGATCACCTTATGCTAGCCTCAGCTACCAATAGCAGTCATTCAGGGGACCTTAGTAAAGAAGCAGGAAGTAGCTTCAGATCCATTTTGCAACTTTGCTGAGTGCTAGGAGTCCCTGGTAGATCAGCACTTTGTGCAGAGGATCAGGATCAGTGGAGGAGCTGTAGGAGCCATTCACTATAGGCCTCCATGAGGCTTATCTCTGCACTCCCCAAAATGACCTTGCTTTCCTCTTTATTAAACTTCTAAATTATTTAAGGGGCTGTACCACAACAGAGTTTTAAATTACCCATTTCAATCATGTTAACATTGTAAACATGTAAAACCTTTCCAGTTTTTCCCCTGTAAGTAGTATATCACATGCTATTCTTAAATATCTTCCTTGGCATAATCATAGCTTGTGCAAGACCTTCCCATGCTTGTGAATGAAAACAGGCTGTTGTGTTTACAGTTTGGATAGTTTACCTTGAACCAGTGAATACTGAATTTCCAATTAAAGTTTACTGTCAGTTGCAGTAACAGGAAAAGGATTTCCATGTGGTGCCTGGCTTCTGCCTTAAGACCCTAAGAGGAGGAATAGTTTACTGTATTTATACACTGCAGGGTGAAACAAGGTAGAAAATAGGTAGATCACAGACTAAAGTTTAAGGCAGTCAGCTGCAGGATTTATCATTTTAAGAAGGATTCCTTCGGGATAAGGGATCTTGTAATTTCCAAACAGGTGGTAAAACATGTATGTGAATGAAACAGAGCATATTGTTGAGTTTACAATTTGGGTAGGTTAACATGAACCAATGAATGCTGAATTTCCAGTTAAAGGGCTGTCATATGCAGATATGTGAAATTCTAGTTGGCATAGATAAGTCAGCTCAGAAATTGTAGACACAGGCTATTGGCTGTAGCTATGTTTATCAGGTTAAAGATCTGAGCACTTACCACTGCACATAGGGGCAAGATCAAACCATGTTTTATTAATACCATTCCCTCTACCAGAGAGTGGCCTGCCCATTTTCAAAGTCTGTATACCTGTCTGCTTTTCAAATATTTTTCTTTTTTAAAAGTTTGTTGTTGGTATTTCTTTTTAAAGGAATTCCTTTTCTTTATGTATTACTTCTCTAATCTCTTATTTGTTTCTATTGTCCAAAGTCTCCCAGTCCTTAAGAATTTCATTTTTTTTCAAGGACTCATATTTGTTTCTGTTTAGACCAACATCTCCTGTAGCTCTGCTTTTCCTCATGCTCTGTAGTTAAGTCTTCCTTTAAACATCTGGTTCCGCCTCCACTTCCCAGTACCTGGAAGACCATTATGCAACTTTTCCATGCTGAATAGTCAGTGCAAAGAAAAAGACAACAGTGAATGTGTGTCTTCCAGCCTCCCTGGCATTTTAGGGAGCAATACAAATAAAGAGGGACTTATTAGAATTGAGTTCACTGACCAGGTTTGAAGCTGGTGTAGTCACAGGACATAAAGTGAAGGCAAGGAAGGAATGTGAGAGCCTTCCTGCTTTGACAGTAGTTAGCATTAGCAATGAGTAGTCACATAATAAGTTTTAGGAGATCAGTAAAAATTCACATAGCCAGTTTTGGTGGTTCATAAACCAAGGCAATCAGGAACATGGATGAAGAACTGAACTTATTTCTGTCATTCAACCAACATAGAAGATCTGGATAAAGTGATGTCGCTGTGCATAACAGGAATGTTATTTTTTCTGTTTGAAAATGCGCAACCTGAGGGAAAAGGTCTGTGTGTGTAGTCTTAATATATATGCCTGGTCCATGAAGAATATTGGATCGTAAAGCCTTTTTCAACTTTTTTTTTTCAAGACAGGGTTTCTCTGTGTAGCCCTTGCTATCTTGGAACTCGCTCCATAGACCAGGCTGGCCTCAAACTCAAAGAGACTCATCTGCCTCTTCCTCCCCAGTGTTAAGATTAAAGGTGTGTGCCACCACGCCTGACAATTACAGACAGATGTCAACTGCCATTTGGTGCTGGGATTTGAACCTCGGTCCTTTGGAAGAGCAGGCAGTGCTTTTAACAGCTGAGCCATCTCTCCAGCCCCTGTTTCAACTTGTAACAATAATTCATGAGATTATGATTAAATCCATTCAGCCTCCCCATTCCTCCCTACTGTTCAGACTCAAACCCTGGGACAAATGGCTCCGATGCCTATGTAACGAATCAAAGCAGATATGGCTTTGATTCTAAAATTCTAAAAGATATGATTCTAAAATTCTACTAAAATACAAATTTCCCAGACTAGTGTTCTGTCTGCCCCTAGGGTGGAAGGGAAGAGCTGGAAAGGACTCAGCTGTACATGCTATTTAATCTTTGATCCCCAGAGGAGGAGCTGCTAACATCCTGAGACTCGGGTGGATTGTCCAAACTTATGAGAGACTCTGAGCAGGCCTAGCAATCAGGAGCACCAGTGGGAGGGGGTTTTCAGATTCTTCCCAGGATTCTCCTCTGATACAGCTGTAGGGAACTTTGAGGGAGACCCCATAAACCCAGATAATGGTGAAGATGAGGTCCACTCTCCCCAGGCAAGGAAAGAGAAGTCTGCTGAACTATTAGAGTGATCTTCTGGGACTGAAATGGACTATGTGTCAGGCTGTGGATCTATTGGCCCATGTGATGAACTGGGAAAAGGCCCTTGGCCTCTGACCCTCCCTGAATGTGGATTCCCTTGGGAAGGGAGGCACTGCAGCCCTGGTAATGGCAAGATGTGGGGTTTATAATATCACTATCCAGTGTGCAGACACAGGCATTGCTTTTGGTGTGCAGTAGAAAGACAGATTGGAAAACTGAAGGTCTGATTTTTATAATTTTGGCACTTTACATTTCACACTCAGTTTTATGTGACAAATTTTATAAAATATTATACATAATTTTATTTTAAAATTTATAAATAGTTTAATACTGGTAGTTAGGAGGTGATGAGGATCATTCTTCAGCAATGCTTGATTAGAATCTTTTTATCTTTCCACTACCAGCAGCCACAATTCAGGCAAATTTGATTTCAGGGTACAGCACAAATTTCTTAGATGCTGAGGTTTCTCAAATATGCATGATGTTGGGTAGGTGGACCGGGCAGATTTCACATCTTATGACATAATCCATGTGGCAGGATGCAGACATTAAATTATCCTACAGCATTGTTTTGTGTGTGGACTTCAGTGTGGCTGGGTTTGCGTGAAACCACAAGGGGCCATGAGGGGCTGCAGAGCTATAGCCCTCCTTTCGGATCACCTCTATTTCCCAAGAAAGCTCTAGAGCTTTGTCCCTCTCTGTTTTGAAGAGGTATCGGTAGTAGCTAGAAGTTAAAAATATAGCAGTTTAGTGATCACTGAGTTGTTTTGTAGGAGGTGTGAATTCTGTGTTTATTTAATTTGTATACATTTACAATCAAAGATAACATTGGTCAAGTCCACAGTTTCCCAGTGGAGTTTGCTTCAGTCTTTTGATTTATTTTTACACTTGTGTATTTGGCTTTTTCTCTCTATCCCTTCATTGTTTCACAAATGTTGTACACATTCTTGATTTTTGTAGCTTTGTGGTAAGTACAGATGTGTCAATGTGTGTACTATTTTTTTATAATCTTATTGAAAATTGTGAGTTTTTTTCACATGGCACATAGATTTGGAATAAGCTTTCCTGTTATAAATTATTTGAAATTTTCTTTGGATTGTATTGAATTTATGCTGAAATGGAAAATATCCTATATCTTTTTGGATAATATATCAATTTAGTTGTGTTGTTTACTGTAGTATAAAAGAATAAAAGATATTATTCTGCATAATCATTTGTTTATCAAAGTACAGTAAGAATATAAAACTGAAACTGATAAGAAACAATATACAAACCCATAGAAAGAAGACTTCAGTGTAGAGTTTATTGACTCAAAATACATTGTTGTGGTCACATAAAAGCTATCCCACCAAGTATGATTTAATTGATAAGACAAAAAGTAAAAATAAAACATGGTCCAGAATTGAGCAGTGAATCTGAATGTGACGTGGAATTGTGTATTAACATACAAAATAAACTCTGATAACAGGTTGGAATTCTCCACAGATATCAACTAAAATTAGTGAAAACCATCTTGTGTTGTTATAGTTGATGTAAAATTACGCATATTTAGTGTATGTATTCTGATGGATTTAGACAAAGCACCTACGCCCACACAACCTCATCACCACAAACAATACTGTAAACTGTGTTCTCCATATGTTCTCATTCTGTCTATGGCCATGTATGTCTAGAGTTTACAGAGTTCTCATAAAATGACAGAGTTGCTATGAATACAGCCATCTTCTGAGAATATTTTCTGTACACTTGAAATAACTTTTAAGTATCAGAATTCTCATGCTCATGGCATTTATGTTCATGGTGGCCTAAATGCTAAAATAACCTATATGATCATTTGTTGAGGACAAGCTGCAAGTCTCAGGAGGACATTTTGCTGGATGAATGAAGATAATAGCATGGTTAAAGGATACTTATACACTTGTTAAAAACTCTTGTGCTGGAGAGATGGCTCAGTGGTTAAAAACACTGACTGTTCTTCCAAAGGTACTGAGTTCAATTCCTGGTAACCACATGGTGGCTCACAACCTTCTATAATGTGATCTGATGGCCTCTTCTGGCCTGCAGGTGTAAATACAGATAGAGCACTCATATACATCTAATAAATAAATAAATCCTTAAAACAACCTCTCATAGTCAGTGCTGCATTGGTCATAAAAGAGCATGTAATTACATCTTATGCTGTGTCAACCAACCAGCTTCGTTCTCCCATCTGATCTTCATCTTTAACGCATTCTCATTTGTCAGTCAGGAGTGAGAGCTTCAGTCATCTTGGATACACAAGAGGTAGCAATAGAAAATGAAGGGCAGAAAGAACACAGGATCTAGGTACAGCAATCACATTCAAAGGGTTTTCTAGCATTATTTTAGTTGATACATGAAGAAGAAAAATTGAATATTAAGTTTTTGGTGCAATAGTTGTTATGAGGATGATAAGCATATGTACTATTATAGCACACTGTGAAAATGCAGGAAGTTGCTTTATTTGGATGTCAGGAGAGTTTGCTGACAGTGAGTCATACTGAATGAAAAAATAAAAATGGGGTTAAGAAGCTTACTGACTTGTTTTGTTTGAATTTAAGTAATAACACCAAATTACAGTTGAATAAAAATATAATAGTCTTAGATAAGTGACACATCTCTTGGTCTACTTCTGATTAAATAACCTATCATAGATGGTTATACATTTATTTTTGCTTTGGAAACTTGTATTTGAGCGTTTAACATTCTCAAATGTGAGCTTATATATATATATATATATATTTAATGTATCATATTGTTAATGTACAAATTCAGTATATTACTACATACATATTTCTTTTTTTTCTGAATAGAAAATTCTATCATTTTTTTCTTGAGAAAAAATACTCTTTTGGAATTAAATGAGCAGTAACCTTCATAATTCCATATTCCAAACTAGTGATATATCACACAAGAAAATCACCTGGGATTGTCTGCTGCACAATATATATTTCACATTGCTGTGAGCCAAATTTTGGATTTCACAGATTTAGACAGGTTCCAAGAACCTGTCAAACTCCTGTATGATGTTTGCCCACTATACACACAAAATGAGAACTACATCTGTTAAAATTATTTTTCCCTGTCATTAATATTTTTCTATATTCAGAGATACAGTTTAATCAGCATTTGCAGAAAGTGCTGTCTTTTTCCGTTGTGTATTTCTGGGTTCCTTATTAAAAAAAAAAACAGGTGTCCATATGTTTTGGGTCTGGGTCTTCAGAGCAATTCCATTGATCAGTGTGTCTGCCTTTCTGCCAATACCATTTGGTTGTTTTATTCAGATTGTTTCAGCGTTCCTGAGTTTTTGTTAATCCATGGGAAATGGGAATTATTCTTTCCAGGTCTGTAAATAATTTTGATGTGGACTATGTTGAATCTGGTTTTGGTAGGATGGTCCCTTTTAATGTGTTAATCCTACTGATCCATGAATATGAGATTCTTATATTTTGAGATACATTCTTCAGTTTCTTTCTTCAAAGATTTGATGTTTTTATTCTGCAAGGCTTTTTGCTTGCTTTTCTAATGTCACTACAATATATATTATTTGAAAGTACTGTGAGCAGTGATTTTGCCCATTTTTCCAGGCTTTTTGTGATTTTTTACATAGTAAGTCTACTGATTTTTTTAAAATCTTGGATCCAGGCACTTTCCTGAAAATGTTTATCAGCTTTAGGAGTTTGGTCATGGAATATTTGGGGTCACTTCATGTATACTATCACATCATCTGCCAAATAGGATACTTTGAGGTCTTTTCTAATTATATTCTTGATCTCTTTCAGTTTTCTTAGGTCTCTAGCTAGAACTTCAAGTAAGATAGCGAATAGATGTGGAGCATGTGGACAACCTTGTCTTTTTCTGTATTTTAGTGGAATTGCTTTGAGTTTCTCTTCATTTACTTTGATGTTACTTTGATGTGCTTGAGGGTTATTTGTGTCTTAATAAAGGAAATGGGTAATGCTACTACTGTTTCTATTTTACAGAGTACTTTGAGCAGAATTGGCATTAAGTCTTCTTGGAAAGTTTGTTTGTATCCTGCAATAAAACCATCCAGCCCTTGGTTTTTATGGTTGTGGTCTTCTAATGAATTCTATCTTGACCCATTATTTCATTCTGTAGAGTGTTGTTCAGTTTCCATGCGGTTTCAAAGTTTCTTTTGTGTCCTTGATGATGTGTGGCTTTAATCCATGGTGGTCTGATAAGATGCAGAGGATTATTTCAATATTCTTGTATCTGTTGAGACTTGCACTGTGTTCGAGTATGTTATCTCTTGGAGAATGTCCTATGAGTTTCTCAGAAGGTATACTCTTTTGACTTTGGGTAGAATTCTTTGTAAATATCAGTTGGTTTCATTTGGTTTTGACCATCCATTAACTGGAGCATTTCTATGTTTAGTTTTGTCTGTTGGTGAGAGTGAGATATTGAATTCTCTTCATATCAGTGGATGAGGGTCAATGTGTGATTTAAGCTGCAGAAGTATCTCTTTTACAAGAGTGGGATCTCTTATGTTTAGGGCATAGATGTTAGTTGAAATGTAGTGTCCTTCCTCACTCTTGTGATTATAATTTTGAGTTCTATTTTATTTAATATTAAAATGAACACAACAGCTTGCTTCTTTGGTCCATTTACTTATCATTTTCTAGCCCTTTACCTTGAAGTAACGTCTATCCTTGATGTTGAACTGTATTTCTTGTATGCAGTAGAAGTATGGATTCTGGTTTAACATCTATTCTGTCAACCTGTGTCTTTTTATTGGTGAATTTGGGTCATTGATATTGGGAAGTATCAATGAACACTGATTGCTAATTCCTGGTATTGTGATGGTGGTGCTGTGAGGGAGTATGCATGTGCTTCCCTTCTTTTAGTTTTGCTGATAATGTGAGATTGTTTATTTCTTTTGTTTTCATGTGTGTAGTTAACCTCATTGGATTGGATTTTCCCTTCTAGTACTTTGTGTAGGTCTGTATTGGTAGATAAATATTGTTCAAATTTTACTTTATCATGGAATGTCTTATTTTCTAATGGTGATTGAAATTATTATGGGTATAGTAATCTGGGTGGGAATGTGTAGTTTCTGAGAGTCTGCAGCACATGTGTTCAAGCCCTTCTGGCTTTTATAAACTGCACTGAGAAAACAGGTGTAATTTTTTTAAAATATTTATTACTTTAGGTTACATCTCCATCACAGTTCCCTCTTTCCACCCTTCTGAGTCCCGACTTCCCAACCTCTACCCACTATCCATTTCATTCCATTCCTCTGGAGTGGAGTGTCCCTACATTTTAGTCCACCACCCCAGTTCAGCAGACATAAGAGGGCCAAGAGCCTCCTCATATGCTGCTGGCCTACAAGGCAGAACTACTAGGGCAAAGTGTCTCACTGACAGAAAACATAGTCAATGTTCCTGTTCCCTTTGGTGCATTGGTTGGAGTATAGTTATCCTGTACTATATGGCTAAAATCCGATTATAAGTGAATAATGCCATGTGCATCCTTCTGAGTCTGGGTTATCACACTCAGGATGAGCATCTCTAGTTCCATCCATTTGGCTGCAAATTGCATGATTTCGTTGTTTCTGATGGCTGAGTAGTATTCCATTGTGTATATATACCACAGGTTTTTTTTAAATCCATTCCACGGTTGAGGGACATCTGGGTTGTTTCTATTTTCTAGCTATTACAAATAAGGCTGCTATGAACATAGATGAGGAAACTTCCTTGTGATTTGGTAAGGAATCTTTGAGATGTATACTGAGAAGTGATATGGCTTGGTCTCGAGGTAGAGCTATTTCAAGTTTTCTAAGATAGTACCAATCTGTCGGTTGACATTTTATTTGAATGACAGTGTCTTTTGCCTTGCAGAAGCTTTTTCAGTTTCATGAAGTCCCACTTATTGATTGTTGGTCTTAGAGCCTGAGCTATTGGTGTTCTGTTCAGGAATTTGTCACCTGTACCAATGAGTTCAAGGGTTTTCCTAACTTTCTCTTCTAATAGATTTAGTGTTTTAGGTCTTATGTTAAGGTCTTTGATCTACTTGAACTTAAGTTTTGTGCAAGGTGATAAGTGTGGATCTAATTTCATTTTATTACATGTCAACATCCAGTTAGACCAGCACCTTTGTTGAAGTTGCTGTCCTTTTTCCATTTACAGTTTTGGCTTCTTTGGCTTCAAAAATTAAGTGACTGTAGGTGTGTGCGTTCATTTTTGGGTCTTCAATTAGATTCCATTGAACCACTGGTCTGTTTCTGTACTAGTACCATGCAGTTTTTATTACTATTTTCTGTAGTACAGCTTGAAATCTAGGATGGCAAGTCAGGTGTGGTGGTGCACACATTTAATCTGAGCATTTGAGAGGCAGAGGCAGGCGGATTTCTGTGAGTTCGAGGCCAGCATGGTCTACAAAGCAGGTCCAGGACAGCCAGGGCTATTACACAAGACACCCTGTCTCGAAAAACCAAAAAAAAAGAAAAAAAAGAAAAAAAAAGAAATCTAGGATGGCAATTCCTCCAGATGTTTTTTAATTGCACAGGATTGATTTAGCTATTCTGGGTGTTTTGATATTCCATATGAAGTTGAGAATTGTTTTTCCAGATCTATAAAGAATTGTGTTGATATTTGATAGAAATTACATTGAATCTGTATATTGCTTTTGGCAGGATGGCCATTTTTATTATGTTGGTCCTACCTATACATGAGCATGGGAGACCTTTCCATCTTCTGATGGCCTCTTCAATGTTTTTCTTCAAGGACTTGGAGTTCTTCTCATGTGGGTCTTTCACTTACTAGGTTAGAGTTACCCCCAGGTATTTGTATTGTTTGTGGCTATTTGAAGGGTATTGTTTCCCTGATTTCTTTCTCAGCCCGTTTATTTATCTATCTATCTATCTATCTATCTATCTATCTATCTATCTATCTATCTATTTATTTATTTAATTTATTTTTGTATAAAGAAGGGATTCTGATTTATTTGAATTAATTTTGAATCCAGCCACCTTGCTGAAGGTGTTCATCAGCTGTAAGAGTTCTCTGGTGGAATTTTTGGCATTGCTTATGTATATTATCATATCATCTGCAAATAGGGATAATTTGACTTCTTCATTGCCAGTTTGTAACCCCTTGATCTCCTTTAGCTGTCTTATTGCTCTAGCAAGAACTTCAAGTACTATGGTGAAAGTGGATATCCATGTCTTGTCCCTGAGTTTAGAGGAAATGTTTCAAGTTTCTCTGCATTTAATTTGATGTTGCCTACTGGCATACTGTATAACACCTTGATTATTTCTAGGTGTGGTCTTTGTATGCCCTTTGTCTCCAGGACTTTTAGCATGAAGGGGTGTTGGATTTTGTGAAATGCTTTTTCAGCCTCTAGTAAGATGATCATGTGTTTTTTTTTTCTTTCAGCTAGTTTATATGGTGAATTATGTTGATGGCTTTTCCGAGTTGAACCATCCTTTCATTACTGGGATGAAGCCTACTTGATCATGTGTATATTTTTGATGTGTTCTTGGATTTGGTTTGCCAGTATTTTATTATTTTTGTGTGTGTGTTCATGAGGGAAATTGGTCTGAAATTCTCTTTCTTTGTTGGGTCTTTGTGTCGATTAGGAATCAGGGTGACTGTGGCCTCATAGAACAAGTTCAGCTGTGTTCTTTCAGATTCTATTTTGTGGAAGAGTTTGACAAGTATTAGTTTTAGCTCTTCTTTGAAGGTCTGGTAGAATTCTGTGCTGAAACCATCTGGCCCTGGGCTCTTTTTAGTTGGGAGATTTTTAATGACTCCTTCTATTTCCTCAGGAGTTATAGAGCTTTTTAATCTGCTAACCTGATCTTGATGTAAAGTTGGTAGGTGGAATCTTATCAAGAAAAATGTCCACTTCACTTAGGTTTTCAAATTTGGTGCAGTACAGATTTTTAAGCTAGGACCTAAAGATTCTCTGAATGTCTGTTGTTATTTTTCACTTTTCATTTCTGATTTTGTTGATTTGGGCCTTTTCTTTCTGGCATTTTGTTAATTTGGCTAAGGGTTTGTGTATTTAGTTGATTTCATCAAAGAACCAACTCTTGGTTTCATTGATTTTTTGTGTTGTTGTTTTTGTTTCTAAATTGTTGTTTTCAGCCCTAATTTTGATGTTTTCCTGCCTTGTGCTCCTCTTGGGGGTGTTTGCATGTTTTTTTTTAACAGTTCTTCCAGTTCTGCTGTTAATTTGCTAATATGAGCTGTCACAATTTTCTTTTTGAAGACATTTAGTGCTATGAACTTTCCTTGTAGCACTACGTTCATGTGTCCCATAGGTTTGGGTATGTAGTGTCTTTATTTTCGTTGGATTTTAAGAAGTCTTTGATTTCCTTCTTTATTTATTCCCTGACCCAGTAGTCATCCAGTAGAGAGTTGTTCAATTCCATGAATGTGTAGGCTTTCTGCTATTTCTGTTGTTGTTGAAGCCCAGCTTTATTTCATGGTGGTCTGAAAAGATACAAGGGGTTATTCCAATTTTCTTGTATCTGTGAGGCATGCTTTGTGTCAGACTATATGGTCGATTTTGGAGAAGGTTTCTTGGTGTGTTTTGAAGAAGGTGTATTCTTTTGTGTTTGGATGAAACATTCTGTAGATATCTGTTAGGTCCTTTTGATTCATGACCTCTGTTAGGCTCATTAATTCTCTGTTTGGTTTCTGCCTCAATGACCTGTCCATTGTTGTGTTGAGGTGTTGAAGTCTCCCACTACTAATGTGTGGGAATCAATGTGTGGTTTAAGCTTTAGAAGATTTCTTTACAAATGTAGGTGCCCTTGTATTTTGGGCATAGATATTCAATATTGAGATCTCATCTTGATGAATATTTCCCTTAGTGAGTATGCAGTGCCCTTCTCTATCTTTCTTGATTAACTTTCAAATAGTTGAAAGTCTATTTTATTTGATATTAAGATGGCTACTCCAGCGTGCTTCCTGGGTCCATTTGCTTGGAAAATCTTTCCACAGCCCTTTACTCTGAGGTAGCATCTATCTTTGTTAGTCAGATGCGCTTCTTGTATACAGCAAAATGATCGGCCTTGTTCACCAATCCATTGTGTAAGCCTGTGTCTGTTTATTGGGGAATTGAGTCCATTGAAATTAATGGATATTAGTGACCAAAGGTTGTTACTTCCTTTTATTTTGGTGTAGGTGATAGTTGTATGTTTCTTTTGGCTTAGCTACAGTGGACTTTTTGCTTCCTCTGTTTTCGTGGGTGTAGTTATCTTCTCTGGGTTGGAATTTTCCATCTAAAATCTTCTGTAGGGCTGGATTTGTGGGAAGATACTTTGTAAATTTGATTTTGTCATGGAATATCTTGTTTTCTCCTTCTTCATTGATAGAGAGTTCTGCTGCATATTGTAGTCTGGCTGGGTACCTTTGAGCTCTCAGAGCTTGTAGAACGTCTGCCTAGCCCCTTCTGGCTTTTAAAGTTTCTGAGGAGAAGTCAGGCATATTTCTGATGGGTCTGCCATTATATGTTACTTGAGCTTTTTCTCTTACAGCTTTTAATATTCTTTCTTTGTTCTGTGCATTTGGAGTTTCAATTATTTTGTGGTGAGAGGATTTTTTTTGTTTTTTTGGTCTAATCTGTTTGGTGTTTTGTGTGCCTCTTGGAATTATCCTGGCATCTCTAGGTTTGGGAAGTTTTCTTCTGTGATTTTGTTGAAAATGTTTCCTGGACCATGGAGTCGGGAGTCTTCTCTTTTATCTCTGTCTATAATTCTTAGGTTCCATCTTTTCATTGAGTCCTTGATTTCTTGGATGTTATGGGTGAGAACTTTTTTAGAGTTCTCATTTTCTTTGGTTGTTGTACTGTTTTCTTCAATCGAATCTTCCATGCCTGATATTCTGTCTTCCATCTCTTGCATCCTGTTTTTGATACTCATGTCTGTAGCTCCTTTTCTCGTCCCTTGATTTTCCACGTCCATGATTATATCTGAATGTGTTTTCTTTATTACCTCTACTTCCAATTTAAAGTCTTGAACAATTTTATTTGTTTTATATGGTTCCTGTTCCAATTTGCTTGTATTTGTCTGCAAATCTTTCAAGTCTTTCTAATCTTTTATTGCCTTGTGTCTTTCCTGTTCATGTTGGGTTGTGTTGGCTTGGAGGTCTCTAATGCTATTCTCCCTTGCTTTCATTTGTAAAATTGAGGATTCTTTGTATTCTTTCAGTGATTTAATTTCTTCTTGAAAGGACTCCATCATTTTCCTAAGTATAGATTTGTCATCATTTTCATGTGTTTCAGCTTTGGTGGGATGTTCAGGGCTTGCTGTGTTAACCTTGCTGAATTTTGTTCGAATCATATTTCCCTGATTATTGTCAGTTTTGTTCTTTTGCTGACCTTTTGCCATCTGGTTGCCCTAAGCTGATTGTTCCTGATGTCTTCTGGACTGTTTCATTGTCCCTGCCAGTCTTCTTTAGGGTGTTGCAATGACTGTGTGAATATTGGCCACTCAGGCAGCTGGGAGGTACCTCTTTCTGGAAATTGGGGCTGCCTCCTAAGACCCTGCAGTGATCAAAACTGTGGGAGATTGTGCTGTTGCAAGAAGAGCAGCCCTCTGCCCTATCTGGGTGCAATGTTCTTCCACATTATTTTATATCCAGTAGAGGGACACTTTTCTGGGTAAACACAGATATGCTTGTCCCTCCTAGCCAGCTGTTCTGCTGGAGATAAATCTGGTGATCCTGCAGTTCTCCTGTATGTAATGCCAGCATGGACTGGGTGCTCCAGAGGCTGTTGAGTACCCCTGTCTGAGGTTTGGAGCTATTCATTGAGTATTTGTGTGGCTTTTGCCTGCTTCTGCAGCAGGGTCCGTGCCGGCTCTTTTCCCCACCGAGCTCCACGCTGACCTCTGTTCTGGTCCCTGGGCCTGTGCCCCATGCAGCTGGCCTCTGCTCTGTACCCTGGACCTCTGCCCCATGCTGCTGGCCTCCACTTTGGTCCCGAGCCTGTGCCTTGCCCCAACAGGTGTAATTTTAATAGGCCTGTTTTAATATATTACTTGTCATTTTTTAATGTTTTCTTTTCTTCTCTTTTATTTTTCCCACTACAGCTTTTTCATATCCTTCCTTTGTTTTGGATGTTTAGTATTTGGTTATCGTGTGGCAACAGGATTTCCTTTTATGGTGTAATTTATTTTGTTGGGGTTTTTTGTTGTTGTTTTTTGTTGTAACTTGCATCTTGATATGTACCTGGTTCTTTTGGACATTTTTCTTTTATGATTTTGTTGTAAATATTTTCTACACCTTTGAACTGATATTCTTCCTCTATTCCTATTATTTGTAGTGTTTGTCTTCTCATAATGTCCCAGAGACCCTGGATGTTACATGCGAAGAAATTTTTAGATATAACTTTTTCTTTCACTGACATAGCCATTTCTTCTATTGTAACTTCAGTGCCTAAGACTCTCCCTTCCATCTCTATTCTGTGGATGAAGGTTGCCTCTGTAGTTCCTTGTTGCAGTCCTAAAATTTTCATTTCCAGGATTACCCAGTTTCTGCTTTCTTTTTGATTCTATTTCCATTTTAATGTATGAAAAGATTATGTGTTTCATTCAACTTGTTTGTTTTCTTTAGAATTTATATATATGTAATTTATAGTTTTCCTTTAATTGTTTTGTTTCCTGGATTTCTTTAAGTGATTTATTAATTTCCTCTTTAAGGACCTCCATCATCTTTATATAGTTGGTTTTAGGGATGTTTTTTCTTGTGCTTTCAGCTGAATTGGAATATTTAGGGTTTGCTGTGATAGGGTAGCTTGGCTCTTTTGGTGACCTATTTCCCTGGCTGTTATTGTTATGTTGTTTTGCTGGTGTCTAGGCATCTGAATTTGAGGTGATTATAGGTGCTTTATTTCTGGGTTTGTCTTGTGTGGATGGGAGTTTTGTTCCAGGGTGTCTGTTTACTCTCTGGATTTCCAGAGAATGAATTGGTGGAGTGTTTCCTCTTTCACTGATCTGTTTGGTTGATATATTCAAGGGGGAATGGTTGATGATGTTGCAGACCTCAGAAAGAGGAGGCCATGGAGAGTCCTCTCAGCTACCCACAAGCATCATAGAGAGGACAGAAGTCAATATGCCTCTGGTGTTCTCGTTCAGTGCTCAGGGCAACTGTGAAAATTGTGTCTGGGGTAAAAGATAGTGTGGAGATCTGTGGTAACGTACCTGGTCTTCCCGCAGGCATGGCCTGTGCTTGAGCAGGAGTTGTCTATTCATAGTTGGTGGCTCAAACACAGATGAGGCAGGAAGAGCAGGACAGATGGTGATGATGTGTGTTATGTACAGGAGGTGAGGATGGGAGAATAAAAGCTGCAGCATTAGTGGCAACTCTGAGTATTGAGTCTCAGGTACCAGAGAGTGGGGAAGGTCTGGAGGAATCCTACCTAGTCCCATACCCAATGTAATTTATAAATTAATTTATAAGTGTATTTATAAATTATATAATTTATAAATAGAAATATGTATATAGAAGTATATATATTTATATATTTTTACATTTATATTTTCTTCCCAGGGATTATGCATTTACTTTTATATTTATTTTACTTTTTGTTGTTGTTAATCTGTCAATGAGTATTTGTTTATTGGATAAAAGTACTGCTTCAGCTGAACAGGTCCCTTAGCAGATTTCTTCAGGTTGACATGAATTCAGATACCAACACCCAACCCAAGTTGAGAGGCTGATAACCACCTGCTACTCTAGATCCAAGGGATCTGACACCCTCTTTCCTGTTGTGTGACCTGCACACACACAGAAGACATTCTTTCTCTCAGACACAAACATATGCATAAAAATGGGGATAGACTTGTTTTCAAAAGTGCTTATGACTTATAAAGCAATTAGGGCACAACAAACTGTTTAGTATATAATACAAATAGACATTTTCTTTGAAAATCTGCTTTGTTGGTGTTTACAAATTTGTATTTCCTTACACTGCTGCAGACTTATATACAATCATCAACCATAGAAAACAATAGTTTCTAAGGGATCCTAACAGACATTATTTTCTTTTATAAGAGAATGAGATACTTTTAGTCGTCAAAATTATTTTCCCCAATATTGAAACATTTGTATGCTTTAAGCAAATGTCTCCAATTGATATAACCATCTACCTCGAATCATTTTCTATTTTGGAAAAAGAGGGAACCATAGTGCACAGCGTGAGTGCTGGCCAGTGATTTCTCTTATTTTGATTTTGAGTACAATGCTGCTGAAGTTGTTGTTTAAAGAACTGCAATATTTATAGGTCTGTCTTTGTGACTCTTACTATCTGTCATGCCATCTATGTTGTATGATTTTGTTAATTATAACCTAATTATATTGTTGTTTCTCTGGAAAATGTTAGACCTAAACATATTTTTGTCTTCTGAAAATTTTTATTTGTTTGTTTGTTTGGTGTTTTATTTTGAGACAGTGTTTCTCTATGTATGTCCAGCTGTCCTAGACTCATTTTCTAGATCAGGCTGGCGTCGAACTCACAGACATCCGCCTGTCTCTGCCTTCCATGTGATGGGATTAAAGGTGTGAGCCATCAAACATGGATAAATTATTTATTTATTTATATTTATGTACTTTGGTGTTTTGACTGCATATATGTCTGTATAATGGTGTCCGATCCTCTGGAACTGGAATTATAGACTGTTGTGAGCTGCCATGTGGCTGCTGGCTATTGAACCCAGGCCTCTGAAAGAACAGCCAGTACTCTTAACTGCTGAGACACATTTAATGAGATTTTACTGTATTATGTTTTGTGCCTATAATGACCAGAGACAGAATGTAGTTAATTGAATCAAAAAGCTCCAGATAGGATGATGTCTTTGAACACTTTTCTCTCCTTCCTGTCATCCTTTGGATACCTCCTGGAAGCTTCTGTAGGAGGAGCCTTTCTAGATTCCTTATTGGGGATGGGATTGAGCGTCAGTCCACTCAACCAATTTATTGTTCTTTGGGGATATTTGTTTGTATATTGTACTTGACACTGATCAGTCAGCTTCTTTCTCATGTTGTGAAATATGTGAAATTCACCATTACAGATTATCCCTAAATTACATACAATAAACTAGAAGCAATTGCTACTCAATGTAAGTTATTTTGCTAGCCTGATGTTTTATATTTTTATTTTTGTTGTTTTTATTTTTATTTTTGTATATAATATTCCTCTGTTGCCTTGGCTGTTCTGAAAGTAGGAATATAGTCCACATAGGCCTTGAACTTAGAGATACTGTTGCCTGTGTCTCCAGGGTTCTAGGATTAGTTGTGAGCCAACATGTACAGGGTTTTTTGTTTTGTTTTTTTTTTTTTCAATCTCACAATTTATTCTTTGTTTTTTTAAGAATTTTAAAACATCTTTTTATTTTACATTCTAACCCCCACCCCCTCCCTCCTCTCTTCCCATTCTCATCCTCTCAACATTTTCCCCCATATCCTCCCCCCCCAGTACCAAACCACTCTGGTACCTCAAGCTGCGTCAGGGCTAAGTGCCTCCTCTTCCATTCAGGCAAGCTGTATTATGATTATCAGCTCCTAAGGGAGGCAAATTCTGTACATCCAGATAGACCCCATTCCATTTGTTAGGGCATCCACTTGAGGAGTAAGCAGCCCATCAGCTTCATATGTGTAATGGGCCTAGGGCCAGTCCTTGCAAACTCTTTGCCTGGTGAATCAGTCTCTTTGTGTGCCCTTGTGTCCGAGTTAATTGATTATGTGGATCTTTTTGTGGAGTCCTTGATCCCTCTGGCTTCCTCAAAACTTTCCCTAACATTTCCTCAAGACTCCTTGATTTTTGCCTAATTATCTACTGGATAATGTTTCTTGGATTGCAGTTATGCCAGTCCATGATCATGGGAGATCTTTCCATCTTCTGATATTTTCTAATATTTCTTTCTTCAGAGACTTGAATTTCTTATCAAACAGGTCTTTAAATTGCTTGGTTAGTGTTACACTAAGTTATGTTATAATGTTTGTGGCTATTGTGAAGGGAGTTGCTTCCCTATTTTCTTCCTTAGCCCATTTATCATTTGTATGTCGGAGGCCAAATGATTTTTTTTTTTTAGTTAAAACTTTTTTGAGGTTTTAAAGTTCTATATTATTGGTTGATGGTCCAGGAATGTTGGTTTTTGTACATACCATGCATATGCTGTTATGCTGATCTTCATGCACATTTTGTGTTTTGAAGTTTGATAGAGAGTATATTCAGTTTATCAGGATGGCATGTATTCATGACATTAATACAACTACAATATTCTGAGTCATTGGATTGCAGGTGTATGACATTCTTCTACATGTTGTTTTTGTCATGATTTTTTGGGAGAATGAATGAGTATTTTGCCTGTATTCATAAGTATGCACCTCATGTGTTCCTGGACGTCACAGTAGTCATAAGGTGGCCACAGAACCCCTTACCTTGGAGTAATGGATAATTATGAGCCCCTCTTAAGTGCTGGCAATTGAGCTGAAATATTTTCAAACCAGCAAGAGCACTGAGGCATCTCTCCTGTCCTATGCTGTTTATTTAGAATCAACAGTTACATTGCCGGAATTTTCAACTCCATTTGTATTTGTAACTTTAAAAATGCATTCCCATTAGGAAAATTGTATTGTTATGGTTTAAACTAGGGCACTTCAGGTTTCTGGAGGATGAATGCATAACTGGAGTGAATGTATAATTTTTCGTAGACACTTCAGTACAGACTTTTGAGTTCTTTCTATCTTTTTGGTTTGTTTGATTGATTTTTGAAGAGGAGTCAGGGTCTTAATATGTACCTCTGGCTGTCCTAGAACTTGTTGAATAGACCAGGTTGGCATCCAACTCAAGGAGATATACCTGTCTCTGCCTCCTGAGTGCTACAATTAGTGACGTGAGCCAATACACCCAGCTTGCCCATCATTTTTTGTGGTTCTTGATTGTTTGTATGATTTCTCTGATGTGTGCTCAGTCTTGTTGATATGTCTTCTTCTTCTTCCCCCCATCTGTTTGCCTGTCTGTTAATTGGCATTTTTCGTACTAGGCTATATGTTGTCCAAAGGACTCAGAAGTGATAAAGTTCAATCTCATTATTCATTTTCCTTCTAAAATGACTTGGTTATTACATTAGACCTTCTAATGTCAGGAAGGTGGAGGAAGCACCAGAATCAGATGAATATGTTGTTAATGAAGAATTCATTAACAGTCTTCACAGTATTTTGCTTTCTGTTGTACACATGTATGGGATATTTTAGAACACAGTCACCTATGAAGATGTGCATATGATCTTCACTGAGGAAGAGTGGGCTCTGCTGAATCCTTCCCAGAAAAATCTCTACAAAGATGTGATGCTGGAGACCTACAGGAATCTCATGGATATAGGTAAGACAGTAAATTTTCATTCAGTTTTTAAAATAAGGGAAAAACTGTCTTTATTTATTTATTTGTTTGTTTATTTATTTATTTATTTATTTATTTTATGGATGATCTTCTGGATTTTGAATTAAGAATGAGGAAGAATGATGTGAATATATCAGGCATGGGCCGAAGGTACACTGAAGATAGTAACTTAAATTTTCCCGAATTTCTAAAAATATATATTTTCTGGTATTATATATTAGGTTACAATTGGGAAGATTATAACTCTGAAGAACACTATCTAAGTTCTGGAAGACATGAAAGGTAATTTTTCTTTTAATTTGCTTACTTTTTGAAATTTACTTATTCATTTTAACATCCTATTCATAGCACCCTCCCTCCTCTCCTACCAATCTGCCCTTCTACCCTCTGCCCCCATTCATATAACTCCCATGAACATAGTTGAGCAGATGTCCTTGTGGTATGATGATCTTTAGGGTATACGCCCAAGAGTGTTATAACAAGTTCTTGAGGCAGAAGTATTCCCAGTTTTCAGAGGAAGTGCCAGATTGATTTCCAAAGTAGTTGTACAAGTTTGCATTCCCACTCTTTGATTTGATTCCACTGATCAACCTGTCTATTTTTATGGCAGTACCATGTGGAGCATTCCCCTTGCTTCACATCCTCAGCAGCATGTGCTGTCACTTGAGTTTTTGATCTTAGCCATTCTGATAGCTGTAAGATAGAAACTCATAGTCATCTAAATTTTCATTTCCCTGATGAGTAAGGGCATTTAAGTGCTTCTCGACCCTTAGTGTTTCCTCTGTTGAGAATTCTCGGTTTAGCTCTGTACCCCATTTTTTAATTGTTATCTTTTTTATTGGGTTATAATTGCTGGTGTTTAATTTCTTGAGTTCTTTATATATTTTGGGTATTATCTCCTTGTCAGATATAGGGTTGGTGAAGATCTTTTCATAATCTGTAGGCTGCCAATTTGTCCTATTGACAGTGTCCTTTGCCTTACAGGCAAGTGCCCAATTTATTAACTTTTGATCTTAGAGCCTGAGCTATTGGTGTTTAGTTCAGGAAGTTGTCTTCTGTACCTAAGCATTCAAGGCTATTCCCCAATTCCTCTTCTATCAGATTTAGTATATCCAGTTTTATGTTGAGGTCTTTGATTCACTTGGTTTTGAGTTTTGTGCATAGTGATAAATATGGGTCCACTTGAATTCTTCTGCATGCATTCATCCAGTTAGGTCAGCTCCATTTGTTGAAGATGCTATCTGTTTTCCATGGTATGCTTTTGGCTTCTTTGTCAAAAAGCAGGTGTTTATTGGGTCTTTTCCCAGATCTTTGATTTTATTCCACTCATCAACCTGTCTATTTTTATGGCAGTACCATGTGGTTTTTATTACTATTTCTTTTTAATACATCTTGAAATCAGGGATGGTGATACCTCCAGAAGTTGTTTTTTTGTACAGGACTGTTTTCACTATTGTGGGTTTTTTATCTTTACATATGAAGTTGAGAATTGTTCTTTCAGGGTCCATAAAGAATTGTGTTGGTAGCTTGATGGAAATTTCATTGACCCTGCAAATTCCTTTCTGT
Organism: Lophiomys imhausi; assembly: GCA_907164525.1. Classification (NCBI taxonomy): domain Eukaryota; kingdom Metazoa; phylum Chordata; class Mammalia; order Rodentia; family Muridae; genus Lophiomys; species Lophiomys imhausi. The sequence goes on from CAJQZJ010026381.1 coordinate 30,162, forward strand.
AAGATGGCCACTTTTAATATGTTCATCTTATCAATCCGTGAACATGGGAAATTGTTCCATCTTCTTGCATCTTCCTCAGTTTCTTTCTTCAGATACTTGAAGTTCTTCTCATACATGTCTTTCACTTGCTTAGAGTTATACAAAGATATTTTACATTATTTGTGGCTATTGGTAAGGGTGTCATTTCCCTAATTTCTTTCTCAAACTGTTTGTCTTCTGTGTAAAAGAAGGCTACTGATTTTTTTTTGCATTAATTTTATAATCAGTCAATTTGCTGAAGGCATTTATCAGCTGTAGGAGTTCTCTGGTAGGATTTTGGGGGGGTCACCTATGTATACTCTCATACCATCTGTGACCAGAGATATTTGGACTTCTTCCTTTCCAAATCGTATCACCTTGATCTCCTTTATTTGTCTTATTGCTCTAACTAGAACTTCTAGTACAATATTGTATAGATATGGAAAGAGTGGACAGCCTTGTCTTGTCACTGATTTTAGTGGAATTGCTTTGAGTTTCTCTCCATTTAATTTGATGTTGACTATTGGCTTGCTATATATTGACTTCATTATGGTTAGGTATGGACCTCGTATTCCTGATCTCGTCAAGACTTTTATCATGGAGGGGTATTGGTTATGTCAGAGGCTTTCTCAGCATCTAATGAGATGATCATGTGATTTTTTTTTCTTTTATTTTGTTTATATGGTGCATTACATTGATGGATTTGTATGTGTTGAACCATCCATGCATCCCTGGGATGAAGCCTTCTTGGTAATGGTGGATGATGTTTTGGATGTATTCTTGAATTCCATATGCGAGTATTTTATTGAGTATTTTTTCATTAATGTTCACGAGGGATATTGGTTGGAAATTCTCTTTCTTAGTTCAGAATTTGTGTGGTTTAGTAATCAGAGTGATTGTAGCTTCGTTGAATGAGTTTGGTAATGTTCCTTCTGTTTCTATTTTGTGGAATTGTTTGAGGAGTATTGGTAGTAGCTCTTCTTTGAAGGTCTGTAAAATTCTGCACTAAAGCTGTCTGATGCAGGGCTTTTTTGGATTGAGAGACTTTTCATGGCTGATGCTATTTCTTTAGGGGTTATAAGACTATGATTGTTAACCTCTTCTTGATTTAACTTTGGTAAGTGGTGTCACTCAACAAAAATGTCCATTTCTTTTAAATTTTCAAGTTTTGTGGACTGTAGGCTTTTAAAGACCTAATGATTCTGTGAATTTCCTCCATGTCTGTTGTTATGCCCCTCTAAATTTCTGATTTTGTTAATTTGGACACTGTCACTCTGGCTTTTAGTTAGTTTGTCTATCTTGTTGATTTCTTCAAAGAACCAGGTTTGCTTTTGTTTATTCTTTGTGTTGTTCTCTTTGTTTCTAAAATATTTATTTCTGCCCTTATTTTGATTACTTCCTGCCATCTACTCTTCTTTGGTGTGTTTTCTTCTGTTTGTTCTAGAACTTTCAGGTGTGCTGTTAAGTTGTTAGTATGATATCTCTCCAATTTCTTTATGAACGTGCTTAGTGGTATAAGCTTTCCTCTTAGCACTGCTTTCCTTGTGTCCCATGAGTTTTGGTATGTTGTGCCTTCATTTTCATTGAGTTCTAGAAAGTTTTTGATTTTGTCTTTATTCTATCCTGATCTAGGGAGTCATCAAATAGAGAATTGTTCAGTTTCCATGAGTTTGTAGGCTTTCCATTGTTTCTGTTGTTGTCGTCCAGCTTTAATCTGAAGTTATCTGATAAGATACAAGCAGTTATTTCAGTCTTGTTGCATCTGTTGAGGCTTGCTTTGTGATCAAGTCCATGGCCAATTTTGGAGAAGATTTTGTGAGGTGCTGATATGAAGATAGATTCTTTTGTGTTTGGTTGAAATGTATTGTTGATGTCTCTTAGGTCCATTTGATTCATAATGCCTGTTAGTAGTTTGATTGTTTCTCTGTTTAGTTTCTGTCTAATTGACCTGTCCATTGGCGAGAGTGATGTGTTCAAGTCTCCCACTGTTAATGTATGGAGTTCGATGTAGAATTTAAGCTTCAGTAATCTTTCTTTTATGAATGTGTGTGCCCTTGCATTTGTTGCATAAATGTTCAGAATTAAGATTTCTTGGTGAATTTTTCCTATGATGAGTGTGAAGTGTCCTTTCCCAACTCTTTTGATTAATTTTGGTTGAAACTCTATTTTATTGAATATTCAGTGACTACTTTTGCTTGTTTCTTGCATGCATTTCCCTAGAAAACCTTTTTTTTTTCCAGACCTTTACCCTGAGGTAATGTTTATCGTGGTTCCTGAGGTATATTTCGTGTATGCAGCAGATTAATGGATCCTGTTTTCACATCCACTCTATTAGCCTGTGTCTTTTTATTGGGGAATTGAGTCTATTGATATTGAGAGGTATTAATAACTAATGATTGTTGATTCCTATTATATTGATGTTTGTGGTCGTAGTGTGGTTGTGTGTGCTTCCCTTCTTTTGTTTTTTCTGCTGTGGAATTATATATTTCCCATGTGTTTCTGGATGTAGATACCCACTTTGGTTTGAACTTTTCTGTTTAGTATCTCTGTAGGTCAGGGGTAGTAGAAAGATACTGTTTAAATTGGACTTGATCATGGAATATCTTGTTTTCTCCATCTATGGTGATTGAAAATTTTGCGGGGTATAGTAATCTGGGCCTTGATCAGTGATCTTTTTGAGACTGTAGGATACTTGCCCAGGCTCTTCTGATTTTTAAAGCCCCTGTTGCAAGTCTGATGTAATTCTAATAGGTCTGTCTTAATGTTATTTGGCCTTAATCCCTTTTGGCTTGTAGTATTCCTTCTTTGATCTGTACATTTAGTGTTTTGATTATTATATGGTGTGGGGATTTTCTTTTGTTGCTCAATCTGTTTGGTGTTCTGTAAGCCGGTATGACTATGCCTCTGAAGTAACTTTAAGGTGTCCTGGACGTTTTAAACAAAAGCAGCAGTGTAAAACCAATGCTTTAGGTGTATTGAAGATTATTAAAATCTCAAAAAACATGTACCTCAATGTCAGGTATCTGATTTGTGTTTGCAAGGTATTCCACTAAGAAAGAAGGCAGGGAAACAGATATACCATTTTAGTCATAACCAAATTAGATCCATGCTGTAGAACTGCCAATTTGTTTAGTTTCATACTATTGAGATATTCTAAAAGGTATAACAATTAAATAAGTGATAGCCAAATGTCCAAAAACTTAATAATCAAATAGTCCATAGTAAAGCTGATGCTTTCCATATACTTGTAGTAGCCTTGATAATTTTAGTGTGAGTGGCAGTTTAAGAGACTCAAAATATTGCTCTGGAGAAAACTCAATCCCTATTACCACATATCTATGAGCAACAAAACATGAAATTGTGTGAATGTTATGTGGAATCCTTTCATTTGTTGTTCTTTTATTAGGTATATATCATATGTCACAATGGATACAAGTCCTGTGAGTATAGGGATATCTAAAGAATCAAAGTACCTCTCTCTGTCACCGAACAATTAGAAGATATGTACTACTCCCAACTTTGACTAGACTTTCTGAAAGTGAAACAAGTTTAGAATTAATTGGTTTTCCAACTTCATTGGGAACACCCACAAACTCACACTGCAGAAAATACCTATCAGGCCTCGGAGTGTAGAAATTCATCTGTTTGTCCTAGTTGGTTCACTTTGCAAATGTAGTATGACTTACACTATAGGAAAATTTATGTATTCCAATCAGTGTGTTAAAGTTCTGAGTTCTCCTTAAATATGTAAAAAAATTTATTTAAGAAAGGATGCTATAAATGAGAGCCACAAAATAAATTCACTTGGTGTCACAGGTATCCTCAAAGACAGAAAACAACCCATACTGAAGGGGTACACCATGAATGTAAACAAATTGATAAACCTTAAGATATGATTCTTCTTACCAAAAGAACAAATTGTAAAAATAATTCATACAGGTAAAAAGATTTATTAGAGTAATGAATGTGGTAAAGTTTTCACATGTGCAAATTATCATTCCAGGCATGAAAGAAGTCAACCTAGAGAGAAACCCTCTGAATATATTCAATGTGGGAAGCACTTTGCATATCTCAGTCATCCTCAGACTCATGAGTTAATTCATAATGGAGAAAAACCCTATGAATGTAACCAATGTTGTAAAGCCTTTTCAAAGAAGAGTAATCTCCAAAATCAAAAGAGAACACATGCTGGACAGAAACCCTATGAATGTAACCAGTGTGGTAAAGCCTTTTCACAATACTACAGCCTCCGAATACATAAGAAAACACATACTGGACAGAAACCCTATGAATGTAACCAATGTGGTAAAGCCTTTTCACAACATGGTAGTCTCCAAAATCATAAAAGAACTCATACGGGTGAGAAACCCTATGAATGTAACCAATGTGGTAAAGCCTTTACACAACGCAATACTCTCCGAAACCATGAAAGAACTCATACTGGTGAGAAACCCTATGAATGTAACCAATGTGGTAAAGCCTTTTCACATGCAGTAATCTTCAAAGGCATAAGAGAACACATACTGGAGAGAAACTCTATGAATGTAACCAATGTTGTAAAGTCTTTTCAAAGAATATTAGTCTCCAAAATCATAAGAGAACACATACTGGAGAGAAAACGTATGAATGCAACCAATGTTGTAAAGCCTTCTCAAAACAAAATAGTCTCCAAATACATAAAAGATCACATATTATAGAGAAACCCTATGAATGTAACCAGTGTGGTAAAGCCTTTTCAGAACAATATCATCTACGAAATCATAAAAGAACTCATACTGGTGAGAAACCCTATAAATGTAACCAATGTGGTAAAGCCTTTTCACAATGCAGTAATCTCCAAAGTCATAAGAGAACACATACTGGAGAGAAACCCTATGAATGTAACCAATGTGGCAAAGCCTTTTCACAGTGCAGTAATCTCCAAAATCACAAGAGAACACATACTGGAGAGAAACCATATGAATGTATGAGACTGACGCGCTGCCTACTGCGCTAAGGAGGCAAGTGAGAAACCATATGAATGTAACCAATCTCGTAAAGCCTTTTCACAACACAGTAATCTCCAAACTCATAAGAGAACACATACTGGAGAGAAACCCTATGAATGTAACCAAT
>CAJQZJ010026381.1:59931-82097 GCA_907164525.1 Lophiomys imhausi
ATCATGATCTGTAAATGGATGAGCCACACATACAGCAAACTTCAATGCATACACCAACTGTTTCAAAAATACAAAAGACCACAATGGGTGATGTCCTCTATGTCACTTGAGTGAACATGGTAAATAATTTAGTTCCTTCAAGGCTATTATGAAAAAGTGATAAAAACAAGATTTTTTTCTTGTAACTGAAGACAACTAAGATGTCTAAAGTCTTTCTGAAATCATTTAAATGAACAGAGCTTTCATCTAGTATGATTTCTTTCTACTTCCCACATCAAGATGATAAATATATGAAGTCTTTCAAATGTTTTCAGAACTAGAGACATGGCTGAGCACATAAGACAATTTCCGTCCCAGGACCAATGCCAGTTGCTTGACAACTTCCTGTAATTCCTACTACAAGATCAAAATCTAATATTCATGAAAATCAGCATTCATGTCCATATACTCTTATAAAGACATAAGGTCATGACGTAATTAAAATTAAAACTAATTGTTAGATACAATTTTACTCATGAATGTGTTTCTTGTGTAACCAATTATTCCTGTAACTCAGGTATTCAGATACCTAAAAGCTTACCTACAGAGTTTTTCTTCATTATGAATTGGTTCATGGGACAGAAAGCAAGCAAATTGGCTTCAAGTCAGAAAAATCAATCCTTCTCAGTGGGTAGTATGATTTGGGAATATTTAAGAAATGCTGTCCTACAGGAGTACATATGTCACTTGGGGTGGGCTTGCAAGTTTACATCCTTATACCATTTCTAGTTCCCACTCTGATTCATGGTGAGTTACAGGACAGCCAGAGCTACACAGAGTAGAAAAAAATCTTCGTATAGAGGGACTAGAGAGATGGCTCTGTAGTTAAGAACATTGGCTGCTCTTGCAGAGCACTTACCTGAATATGAACCAATGTGTGCAGCCTTTCTGGCCAAGCTCCATTGTCTTGTGTGTGCCCCCTCCCAGGACGCATCCAGCCCTATACCCCCAGTACTGCTGCCCTTGTGAAAAATCCAGGCTCTGGTCTCTGCTCAAGGCAGCAGAGAGAACTAACCTGAACCTGGTCCAATGTGTGCAGCCTTTCTGGGCCAGCTCCAAGTCCACATCCTGCCCGCCTGATTGCTACCCAATGACCCTTTGTGCCTTATCAGAGCACCCCTGAGCTCTGGCTTCCTGATTCCTGAGGTGATGAGGAGGCAGAACATGTTGAGTGTATGCCCCATTTGAAGGCTGCGTGAGATCGGTTCATTCACTTCTCCAACCACTACAGAGCTGAGAGGGATCGACTCTATGGTAGCCACACCTCCTCTACAGCTAGCAATTCAAGCATTTAGCTTTCTCCAAATCTGGGAAGAAACTAGCAGGTCAGAAAGATGTCTTGAAGACATGTTCACTTACTCCTCCCACTTCCTGGCCAATACCAAATGTTAGCCTGGCTCAATGAGTGCAGAGACCACCCATGTCCTGTCTCTATGTTAACTGGTACTCCCTGCCTCCTAGCGGGCTGGGCCCTGAGAAGTTAGCCTTTGATTAGAATACAGAACAGGCTCCCTAGAGGTTTATTTCTGGAGAACAGACTTGCATTCTTCCTTGGAAGCTGTAGTCCCCACTGTTGATGGGCATGAGCAGCACAGGACAACATATCCATGTTGAACTTGGAATCCTGGTGATGTACACATTGTGGGTGCTGGGAAACAAACAGAGATCCCATGGAAGAGCAGGCAGTGCTCTTCATCTTGTTTTTCTTATTTACATTAATTAATTTACTGATTAATAAAATTCTTATTTTTCTTAATTACAATTTGTGGGTGGTGAGTGCATAGAAACACAATTGCATCCATTGGTAGGATGGCCATTTTTACTATGTTGATCCTACCTATCCATGAGCATGGGAGATCTTTCCATCTTCTGATGGCCTCTTCAATTTCTTCAAGGACATGAAGTTCTTGTCCTACAGGTCTTTTACTTTCTTGGCTAGAATTACCACCAGATATTTTATATTGTTTGTTGCAATTGTGAAGGGTGTTGTTTCCCTGATTTCTTTCTCAGACCATTTATTTTTTGTATAAAGAAGGACTTCTGATTTTCTTTGAATTAATTTTGAATCCAGTCACCTTGCTGAGGGTGTTTATCAGCTGTGAGAGTTCTCTGGTGGAATTTTTGGGGTCGCTTATGTATACTATCATAACCTCTGCAAATAGTGACACTTTGACTTCTTCATTTCCAATTTATATCCCCTTGATCTCCTTTAGCTGTCTTATTGCTCTAGCAAGAACTTCAAGTACTATGTTGAAGAGATATGGTGAAAGTGGACATCCTTGTCTTGTCCCTCTGTTTAGAGGAAATGCTTCAAGTCTTTCTCAATTTAATTTGATGTTGGCTACTGGCTTGCTGTATATGGCCTTTATTATTTCTAGGTATGGTCCTTGTATGCCCATTCTCTCCAGGACTTTTAGCATGAAGGGGTGTTGGATTTTGTCAAATGCTTTTTTCAGCATCCAGCGAGATTATAATGTTTTTTTTTCTTTCAACTTGTTTATATGGTGAATTATGTTAATGGATTTCCCTATGATGTACCATCCCTCCATTCCTGGGTTTAAGCTAACTTGATCATGGTGTATGGACATTGCTGGACTCAGGAGCAGGGCCATGGCAGGGACCTGCTGTGATCATGGAGTACAGCACATCTTCTGAAGTGTAGTCAATTATCAAAGGAGAACATAAAACCAGTGCAGAGATACCACAGTGCTTGTGTGAAGCAGAGCTGGGAAGTGGGTTGTGGGTCAAGGGCAGCAGCAGGTAATGTCTGTAGAGCTGGGGACGCCCAAAGACAGACTGTGACATGGGGAGAAACACAAAACAGAGATGGACTCCACCAGCAAGGAAGAACCCACGATCATGTGACTTTTTCTTTTTCCTTTTCTTTTGTTTTTGTTGTTTGTTTGTTTGTTTGTTTTGGTGAGTGAATGTGCACATGAATGTAGGTGTTCTTGAAGGTCAGAGAGGGACTTCAAGTCCCAGATCTGAAGTTACAAATGGTTGTGATCCTCCATGTGGGTGCTGGGAACTGAAGGGTGTGAACAACAGCACCACCTCTATTGTCCTCCTTCTTGCTTTTTCTGTGGTAACTAGCACTCCCCATTGCTTTTGATGGTGCTGTTGCTGTGGGTAGCTCTGAAGACTTACACCAGTATAGAAATTTGGTGTCCCCTGAAGTCCAAAATAGTCTATTTAGAAAACAAGCACATCTGGATAATACCACAGGAAGTCAGTTGCTGGCACTTTCACAGCATACAGAAGCGCAGGCTTGGTGCTGATCTAGATGGCTTGGTGTTGAAGGCAGAGCAGCAGATACGCTGTTGGGATCCTGTGTCTGATGCATGTGACTGTCACCTATTCAACAAAATCTGCTTGTATGTATACAGAGCTCAAAAACTCCTGCATCTCCCTCTAACCTCTAAAGGAATGGCATCAAAGGGAAGGTGGCCTAAATTCTGACTGTCCCCAAAACAGGTTTCTGTATCAGCCAAAGGAGGGAAGCCCCCTGAGTGAAGGAAGGCCAACACAGTACCTAGGAGCAAATGTGGGGCCTCAATTGAGGAGGGGGCAGCAGGGGACAATGACTCTAGGATCAGAGAATGGACCACCAGGCCTTTCCCAGGACAATCAACACAGTTACACATAGACATGCCCACAGGCCAACCTGATCTAGACAGTCCCTCACTTCCTAGATGACTCTAGATTGTGTCAGGATGACAATGAAAACTGACCATAACAGATTCTCTGTCGGATAGGACATGGTTCAAGTGTTTATGATGGCAGCATGGGGTCTGAGGTCACAGCCACATGTACATGGAACAACTTGCAGATCCACGGAGAAGCAGAGATTGTCCAGGAGCTGCTGCTTGCTGATTGTTTAGGGGCTCTGTAAAAATTGCAGTCCATTGGGGATCTGACTTCTGGGCACTAGTGAAGTGGAGGCAGGAAGGTCAGAAGTTAAGGTCATTGTTGGCCATATATCGAGACTGAGGCAACCTTGGCCTACACGAGACCCTGTCTCAAACAAAAAAAACAAAACAATACTTTCTATTCACAGGCAGAGATGAGTGGAGCACATGAAGTTCACGCCTACCCCCACTCACAGGTCACCACTTTGAATAGACTTTTGTTTATCTTGCTGGATTGCAAATTCTGCTTTGGTGTTGTGGATCAGGCCAGTACTTGCCCAGCTTGGGGAGGGGCTTGTATCCATCTCCAAACTACATAGAAAAAACACTAAGTCTAATAGCATCCATGGTGTGTAACAGAAATTTTTTTATTCATCACACATTTTTATTAATACTTAACAATCATCTATAAAGCTCCTAAATCCTAAAACCCAAACCCTAATTCTAAAATCTGTAATCTAACTAAGAATATCTTAATACCTAAAACACCCTAATATCTATAAAAAACAAACATTTAACATTAACCTAAGTTTCTTAGAAGGATATTAATTCTCTTGGATTAATTTTTTTGGCATAGATCTATACGAATGGCTGGTTTCCAAAACGTCTTTCAATCTCAAAGTCTGTGAGTCTTTTTTTATTTTTTTAAATAATTTATTTTTTATTTCTTCAAGTTACATCTAAACCACAATCCCCTCCCTACTCCCCCCTCTAGTCCCACCCTTCCACCCTCTTACCCCTCAACCCTCCCATCCTCTACCCGTTTTTTTTTTAAGTTTAAGGTATATCTTTTCCCCCCAACAGCTCTCCCTTTCAGTCCAAAAAAAAATGGTTCTTTCTCTTATAACTATAAATACAATACAAAACAACAGAAATAAATAGGCCACAATTACGAGAGTTATATGGCTTAGCATGCATTCCCAATGTCCAGTCCATATGTATTTGGCACCTGACTTTAACATTCTACTATCTAACCATCTCCATGAGTTTAAAGTTCTATATCTAACTCAGCTTTCATATTAACTTGCATCACAATTTTAAAAACATCTTCTTAGATCCAGAACACCCTCTTGATTCCTAAACGACTCAAAATTTAACTATGAGACTCTAGCTATCTATTCTTCAACCACCTCAGAGACCTGAGAGGGATAAATTTGTCAGTTCTTAAGGCCAGTTTATAAATTTATTCTGTTCCAACCACTGATGTAGGGTGGTCTTTTAATCAGTCAACAATTGCCTCCATGGTCCTCGGACCCAATTTTTTTCAAGATTAACCACCTCCAGCTTGCAGTTCTGCTCACTGTTCTGATGCTCAGGGGCTCCAAGGGAAATGAATCCAACAGGCTCTGCCTCTACACTCTTCACTAACATGGACTCCTCACAGGTTAGCACAAAATGGGGATGGACAGTGGCCCGTGGTCTCAGCATGTGTTGGTGAGGAAAGAGGAGGAGGGCAGGGCTGGAGGCTTCCTAGGCTCTTGATTTAAGTCCTTCTTGTCATGATGAATTCGACATGATATCAGACATTCTTGTTGCCATAGTCACTGGTGGGCTTTTTCAAAGCGCACCCTCTCAACAGTACATCCTGTGGTCCCATGATTCCATTCCCATGACGTCATCTGTGAGGCTTCTTAGCAACATTCTTCAAGGGCATGTGTCCAGCCAATTAGTTCTGCCCTTATCATTTACCTGAGATGTCAAGCTTCTGCTAATCTAAAATCTCTAACTTCACTAACCCTACCCACAATGTTTCCCAGGCTATAGAAGAATGCTTGTGTCTGGGGAGTGGACAGGCATTTTGGTTTTGGTTTTGTTTTGTTTTGTTGTTCTGTTTTCGAGACAAGGTCTCACTCTGTCACCCTAGCTGTCCATGAATTCACAGAGATCCACATGCCTCTACCTCCTGAGTGCTGGATTAAAGGTGTGTGCCACAAAACTTGGCTGTAATTTATTATTATTATTATTATTATTCTCATTCTTCTTCTTAAAAAAGAAAAGCAGTGTTTCTCCATATACCCCTGGCTGTCCTGGAACTCACTCTGCTTACTAAAGCCTCCCAAGTGCTGGGATTAAATGTGTGTGCCACTATAGCCCAGCAGTAATTTGCTCTTCTAAAATTACATTTACTGGGGTTAGACAGATGGCTCAGCAGTTAAGATTACACACTGCTCTTACCTATGACCTTAGTTCCCTTTCCAGCATAAACATCTGGCTGCAAACCTGCTGCAATTCCAGCTCCAGAGGATCCACTATGTCCGACCTATGCCAGCACCTACAATCTTATAATAATTTTTGAAAATATGCTGCATATAAAGTCAGGTTGGATGTCACATGCTTTTAAACCCAGTGCTCCTGAGGCAGAGACAGGCATAAGGCTGAGAATTTGGGGCCAAGCTCATGGTCTACATAGTGAGTTACAGGACAGCCAGGGCACATATTGAGAACTAGTCTCAAAAAAAATAAAAGGCACAGTCTTGATAGCACCTCCTCTGCCTCAGGTGTCCCGGGTCCTTGGTGTAAACATGGCTGAAGGGCAGTGGGAAGAGGTGCACATGTTGCCTACAGAGCCTGGGCTGCTCTCTAGAAGGAATTTTAGAGCTCAAGTCATTGATTTCTTTGTGAATTCCTCTCTTGACACAAAAGAATGCTTACTCTGTGTGTGGAAGACAATGATGAGTTTCAAGACTCTGGTGACCCCTGCTTCCTCCCTGGGGTGTCATTACCTGACTGTACAATTCCCAGTTGATACCAAGAGGCAATTGAGTGAGGCTGAGTGAAGTGGAGGTGAGATTTTGGAGGACCTGGGAGGCTCACTCACATCAAGTTACTTAGGGAGGGGACTGGCTCAAAATGCCAGTGAAGGAACATCCCAAGTGCTCCTCCATCCAAGTTGGCACCTGTGAGGCAGTGTGATGGTGGTGAATGTGGGATCTTGGAACCACAGAATACACTGTAGGCAGAAATCAGGGAGCGAATGGCAGAGGGTAGAGAGCTGATGTGTAGGCTGTGGATTAGGAGTGGGTTTAAGAGGGAGAGAGGAGAGCCTGCATGGGCTGGTGCCTGTGAAGATCTTACAGTCAGTCACCAGCACAGTTGATCAAGCTGTTTGCACATGAGAGGTTGCTCACTTCTGGACCTGAGGACTGCAAAAACTGTCTTAGTTCACACAACTCCTGCACAGAGTGTGGGTTGAATACCAACTTCAGAATGCAGCTGAAGGTGGCAATTGGGGGAAGCATGTCCTGGAGACAGTATCCAGACCTAGGCGCCTGTTCTAGCTGACACAGTGTGAGCTAGGTGTGGTGTAGCATTTCTGTCTGTCTCTTGTTTGAATGCTGAGGCAGGAAGAATTTCCAGGCCATCCTGGGATACAGAGTGAAACTGACACAAAAAATCCTGGAGACATAGCTCCACAGTTAAGAGGAATATCTGCTCTAGCAGAGGACTAGAATTCAGTTCCCAGAACTCACACTGAATCGCAAACCACCACCTGTTTCCACATTCTTGACTTGACTTCAACTGATGGTGGACTGTGACCCAAATAAAACTTTCCTCCCTCAGCTGCTTTTGGTCATGTGCTTATCATAGCAATACTAACTAAATCAGGACACTCCCCAAGGTGAGGAACAATGCCCAGTTCACAATGACACAGCAACTGATCAATGTCAACAGAAATACAAGGTGGCCCTGGAGGTGCGAACCAGACAAATCTCTCTGGTCTCCCACAAAGAATTTTTTGGCTGGTACTGTCAGACTGCGGTTTTCTGGTGTGGACTAAGAGAAGGAAGTTCTTCCCATTGGACACAGCAGACCCCAGTGTTGCACGTGCATGTGTGCACTTTCGTGCATTTCCTGTTTGCATGGGGGGAGAGGCATGCAAGAGAGAGAGAGGGGGAAGAAGAGTGAATGACAGAGAGAAAGGGGAGAAGGGGAAGAGAGGGAGAGAGAGAGAGAGAAGGGACTCTGTCAACCATGGCTCTAGCAGGTCATTGCTTTCGTCCCCATCCCCTCTGACTTATTGAAACCTACTTTATTCTTTAGCATAACTACAGCCATTTTTGTCTTTGGACTCCATTTAGTTATAAGATGAAATTAATCATACTTTGTAATTTTGTTACTTTGACATTCTGAAGAGTCCTCATCTGCAGCTCCACTTAGGACCAATAAAATTAAAGGTCAGTTAGAAATATTTTGTTTAGATAAGTACAATGATGTGGGGCTGCCATCCCCTTGCCTCCTACACCTGGTTACCAGGTTGTTACCTGGTTTCGATTTTTCATATAATAAGCCTGCCTTGGAAACAGACTGACCTCACAGTTCATCTCTGAGACCTCTGTGACCCTGTTCATGCTGGTTATGATCAGTCTTGGGGTGTACATTCAATAAACTATCAATATCTGACTGATACAGATGTTTGAGTGGTTAGTGTGGCTATTCTTCGACTCCTACATGCCTTCCTAAATAAACCATTAGATTCCCTCTCTAAAACTACAGTTTTTCTGCCTTAGTCAGAAAACACCCACTTTAACTTGTCATTCTGCTTAATAAAAGATCTCTGAGAAAACAGGTGCCTGAGTGTGGTTTGTGCTTATCCAGTCAGATAGGGAAGCACCAATATGAGGAGTTCTCCTAATGTGTGTGTTCCCCCAGGCTCTGTCCTGGACTCAATATTGTGAAAGCAAAACAGAATCCATATTGTTATATATTTTTATTAAGTCCCGATACCTTAAAAGAATAAGTTTCTTTTTCCTATGCCTAACTTATCCTGCAAACCATATTTTTCAACATACACTGAACTGTTATTCTTCACACGTGGAGTCTAACAGTATATCAACTGTAGGCTCTGTACTGGCTCCTCACTCTCCACCCTCCCAACGGTCACCCTTGTTCCCTTAAGGCCCTGCCCTTCTATGTCATGAATGCACATGAGGGACACTGGAGAACAGGTCCTGTTGAACTTGTGAAAGCTTTTGTTGCTGCCCAACCTCCCACAACCAGGACACATCCATCCTGACTCCAGAAAACATGTGTGCTTGAAATCAGAGTCCAGGGGTCAAAGCAAGGAACAGCCCAGGTCAGAAAAGACAGCAGTCAGGATACAAAGCAGGGAGGAGCAGGGTGGGATGGTCTATGGAATGGGAATACTGGAGGCTGAGCCTGAGAAGAGTTGGGGAAATTCACTGGGCAGTTCAGGATGGGCTCCATGGTGTTACCAGATTTCTGAGCAAATTTGTGTCAATCTTTCCAACCGTTTTCAAGTTTCAATCTGTGGTAAGGAACCAGTGTGCCTGAGAATCTGTTAAGGAACCACTTCAAATTTTCAAAATTTCTGAGCATGTTCTGACTCTCTTGAGCTTCAGGTTGCTCTCAATCTAAAGGTTTGAAAGTCACCATGTCCAGTTAGCTCTCTCCCCAGCAAGTGTCCACACTGCCACACCCTGTGTTTCCAGAGCAGGGCTACCAGCCTCCTCCTCCAGCACCTGGAGTAATGTCTTTGAGCAAGGCACCAGGTTATACCCACAGCTGTCCCAGTGCCCACACTCTCTGTCCTGGTCCACAAATAGTTGGTGTGTGGTCTTATCAGCAGATCACACTCATGGTGTACCCCAACCTAAAGTTATGGGTTGTGCCACTTGGACACCCCACACAGGAATCCATCTCTCCTGGCACCTGGAAGATGCTCTCTTTCCCAACAGATCTGACAGGACTGTTCAGAGACCTCACACACTTTAAAGGCAGAGGCCCAGGATTGTTGCAGCTTGAGAAGTCTGTGTCATCCACACAGCAAGAAACCAGCTCTGCTAGCCAGATGGTAGTACTTTGCCCCTGTTATAAAGGCCATTAATAAGTATAATCTGATTCCCTGCAGTCTTCAGCAATTTTCAGTTTTCTGAAAACAATAGGAGGACCTAAACTACCCTATTTTGAATCAGACCAACCATATTGGGCTTAAGTATCAGTGTCTTGGAGAGGCTAGACAGACTTCTCAGAAATACCACAAAGAAGGTCAACCAGTAAGAAATCACCCAGTCATCTGGCCTGAAGTTAAACTGGGTATGAAGCGAACTAGATGTGAGGTAACCATTCTGGCCCGACAACTACAAACCAATGAAAACAGAGAAATCCTTACTGCAATGGAAAATGGTATATCCTAAGTGTTGCCATGTATATAGTTAAGCACTTATTATTAATGTAGTCATTTTTTCTAGATTTCATGTTAACTGTAAGTGAACGTTAACCTCGTGTCCTAAACATGTGGCCCCAGGAAAATATTTCTGGTAAACTCCTTCTATGCAGACAAAGGAAAAAGACCTTCAGTCTAGTCAACATAACCACATTTTGGTGTCCAATCTGTTACTTATGTTCTGTTGTTATGATTTTTCTGAAAAGTCCACAACCAAGACTAAGATTGTTTTCATTCAGGCCAGGTTATGATGACCATGCCATCTATGGTTTATGCAATTGGAAAATCCGCTAACTGCCAAAAAAATTATAAACATCAAATTAGACTGTCTAATGGTCAAGCTGAGCACTGCTAGTTAATTAGTAACAACAGCCAATCAAAATGGGACATGACTAGTTGCCAAATGTCATCGAATCATATGATAGAGAACTTGTTTCTTTGTTTAAACCTGTATATAAACGTTATGCTTTCTGGGCAGGAGGCTCTCAACTTGAAATGCTGAGTCAGTGAGCATTGAGAATCCATGCTCTGAGCTTGAATAACCAACCCTCGTGTAATTGCATTGGAGACGGCTCCTAGGTGGTCCTTGGGAGTCTCGAGAACTGGGCAGAACATTACCATGAGCCCTGCCAATCCCAAGAAAGATCATGTAGCTGTGGCTGGAAATCCCCTAACTGGCTTTAAGAGGAGCCTGAATGCTTCCCTCATGGTCATCTCTATTTTGTTGAATGGTCAGCTCCTGCAGGCTGGTTCTTTCTGCAGAATAAACATCCTTGATGTTTGCATGCTATTTGAGTCTGGAGTATTCCTTCAGCAATTCTCACACATGTACAAGAATATGGGATAGTTTTTTAATTAATTAAATTATTTATTTTATGTATATGAGTGCTCTATCTGCTTGTACACCTGCAGCCAGAAGAGAGCGTCAGATCATGTTGTGGATGGTTGTGAGCCACCATGTTGTTACTGAACTCAGGATCTCCAGAAGAGCAGACAGTGCTCTTAACCTCTGAGCCATCTCTCCAGCCCTAGGGCTAGTTTTTAGGGCACAAGATGATCTCATGCAGGACATGGCTATAAATGACCTAGAGGCAGAGTGGCCAGCCCCCTAAGATGTCATTGCTCCACCTTCAGCTTTCCATTGGGTTGGGAGAGGACATAATACTCATCGTTGACACAGGACTGTCATGCATGTACGTTGAAGAGCACGTGTGTGAAATTCAGAGGACAAGTTGCTAGATTGTGTTCACTACTTCTACCATGGGAGTCCAGGGAATCAAGGTCAGGTCCTCAGGCTTATCAGCAAGTAACTTTACTCACTGAGCCAAGTCACCAGCCCATGAGAGACCTTGTTAAGTGCAGAGACCCCAGGAGAATAGCTGAGAACTCAGGTGGACCCAGGTATTTTTGTTCTCCCCTTGCAGCATGTTAGGACAAACAGTAGAATAATATGAAGGACCCAAGCGTCCTTTCAAAACTAAGCATAGAGGGAAGGGAAGGTGTCTCAGTGGGTATCACCTGCTATGCATGCATGAGGAGGACCTGATTCTGGATCCCCAGAACCCATGTAAGTCAAGGAGCAGCATGCAGAGACAGTAGATTCTGGGAACTTTTGAGCAGGCCAGCCTAGCCACAGGCAATGATTTCCAAACCCACTGAGAGACCCAATGTCCAAAACTAAGGTGGAGGCCATCAAGATGGTTCAGCAGTTAAGAACACCAGCTGCTGCTCTTGTTCAGATCCACACTTCCATTCCCAGCACCGACAAGACAGCTCGCAATCATCTGTAACTCCAGTTTCAGGGGATCTGACATCCTCATATGACCTTTGTGGTCACCAGGCACATATGTAGTGCACAGAAACATATGCTGGCTGAACACCCACCCACATAAAATACATTTTAAACATAAACGTAGAAAAGGAATTGGAAAACATACCTGTCATCCTCTGGTCTCTTCTTGTACCCCGAGGCTCATGCATGTGTGCAAAAACACTTACACTGTGCAGGCACACATGTACAAAGCAAAAAGGTTTGATGTTTATTGTCTCACTGTTCTGAGAGGCACCTTGACAATATCAGGGTGTCCAGGTCTGGGTTCCTCTTAGGCTCTGAGAGAGAACTGCCTCATTTCTGCCTTCTGGTTATGAACTCTACTAATGACTGTCTTACCAACTGCATTTCCAAATAAAGTGATGTCCTGAGGGTTCAGGAGGGACATAGTTTAAGGGGAGATCCCATCAACACAAAAGGGCCCTTCCCCACTTGGCCACCTGTCACCTCACGCCAGAAGAATGGTTATCATCAGAAAATGCAGCAAGGAGTCTTTGAGAGGCTCCTTGTGAAGAGAAATCCAAATTTTCTGTTGGTAGCAAATGACTGTCCCTTTGTTTCCAGCCTCCCTGCAGACCAAAGAGATGTTGCTTGCCCCAGACTAGTGACACAACCTGGCCTGTCCCTTGGCCCTGAAATTATGGGACATGTAGTAGCAAATGAAAGTGTGCATCGACATGTTGAGGATGTTGAGAGCCAGGTTGGGCTCATAGTATAAATTTAACCCCTATTGTTTTCAATAGTGCAATATCGGGAGCACATTTCTGGTAATGAATTTGTCCACTGCTGAGGCCAGTACTAGGGATGTCAGTCTGAGTAGGCACCAGTGCCCACAGGTGTCTGCATGGCACAGGTCCATGGTCAGCAGAACTGCGCAGTGGCAGGAAGCAGCCAAGGACAATCAGTTGTTGTTACCACCAGGCAGGTAAAGGCTGGTGTCCCATGAGAGGTGTGCTCAGCCCAAGGCAGCACATCTGACATAGCAAGAGATCTGGATCTGAGGCAGATGTCCAGAAGGTCTGCATGTTCTTAATGATGACAAGATCAGGGTGGCTGTGGAGAGTCAGGCCACCAAGCAATGCCCTGCTTTCAGACAGTGGCTAACCAGTGCACCAGTCAGCAGAGGATGTACCAGGGCCAGGTACCAGTCCAGGCTGAACAATAACTCACTCCTCAACTGTAGTCTTAACATCTTTGCCAGAAACTAGAAACAACCTACAGGTCAATCAACTGAAGAATGAATAGAGAATGTGGAATATTACTCAGCTCTTACAATGAATGAGCTCTAGCCAGGCAGTGGTGGTGCACGCCTTTAATTCCAGCACTTGGGAGACAGAGGCAGGCAGAACTCTGTGTGTTTGAGGCCAGCCTGGTCTACAAAGTGAGTCCAGGACAGCCAGAGCTGCTACACAAAGAAAACCTGTCTCAAAAAACCAAACAAACAAACAAAGAATGAGTTCATGAAATTTGTAGACAAATGGATGGAATTAGAAAAAAATATTCTGGACCATAGAGCATTGTATCTGAGTAGTAGGTGAATGAGATTAGTCACTGTGGAGTGAATGTGAGGTTCCCTAGCCAACTGTGAAATACAGATGGTGTCTGAATTTCCATGGAGAACACTGAGACAGATCACCACATGAAACAGCCTACACAGTTCTGGAAACACCACCTTGAGATTAGCCAGGCTGGTCACTCTTGAGGAGAGGAGCACGGGCCAGAGCAGATGTAGCTCACGAGCAGATTCAGCACCCGGCTCCAGTCACAGATCAGCTCCACACCTCTCTGCCTGATATCCTGCTTGCATGTGGACCTGTAAACCCAACAGGGAAAAACAGCCTGACCACAAGATCACGGGTAAATAAGATTTTCTTTCTGGAGTTCCCAACATGGCGGCACAGTGTGCATTGTACCTGAGAGGCAGAGACCTAACCCCGTCAGAGCAAAGCAATTAGGAGCCAGGACTGACTGCAAACAGAGCCGGCGACTGTGTGTTCTCCACAATATTGGGGTAGGTCACACACCCTAGCACCCAGGCATTTGGGGCAGTCAGCAACAGGAACACTGAAGCTGGCACCCATCTTGTGTGGAGCTCCCTGCCTGCATGGTCAGTCTAGCTGCTGAACCAGAATGACTGTGTCAGTGAGGGGAGAACACAGGCCCAATCATAACTCTACCTTGCCACACCCGCCTCGCCAGCAGTGCAGGCTACGACCGCTGTGTGACAAGCATGCGTGTTGTACGGCCGGGTGGTGCCTCGGGGCTTATGCAAGCCTTGAGGGATGACCCACTGGCCAAATGGGGTGATGGGCTGAGGCCTGGAGATTTGTGGAGGCGAATATTCAGGTCCCCCGGGGAGCCAAAGCGGTTGGGGATGTTCGGTGGACTTGGTTTCACTTTTGGCTGCTTGCTATATCTTATCATTTACACAGGAGTTCCTAGAATTGGAATGCGTGACAAGGACGCGGGGAAAAATGTGGTAGCTGCCCCAGAGCTGATGGCGCTGAGTACACTTCAAGAAAAAGAAAAATTAGATATCCCTAAAAGTTCCCAAGTTTCAGAGAAAATACAGATCATTGAGTTGGAGCTCGGCGAGGCAATTCAAAATATGTCTTTAAATGACTCTTATGTGAGTGAGCCTATTCAGGAGTTAATACAATTGATGAAAAATGATTCTAGTTTGCTGGTACATGAGGCCCTTGGCCAATTGCAGAAAAAGGAGTTAGAGCTAAAGAATAGAGTTCATAGGGTCCGGCGAAGCATGGAAAACAAAAACAATAAATTCTATGTACCTGGTGTTCCCATGAAACTGATTGCTAGAGGAACTAGGCCTACATATCTGATCAAAGGAAAATGGTTTGTCCTTCCTGTGAACCCACAGCCTGGCCCTGAGCCATGGCCTGCACCAACCACCTCTCCTCCAATGTTGCCCTATACAGGAGTCTATGATAGGGACATGGTTAGGTGGGTACAACACAATGGCAAAATTACTCCCTACCAAAGGCTGGGACAATGGGAGAGACTAAAGCGCTCCCGACCTCCTTGGTGCACTCTCACTGAGTCAGAAAAGGAGAACTTACTCAGCCAGGTGCTGAATGCAGTCAGCAAACACAAAGGACAGCCTTGGTGCCAGGAACAGTTGAGAAAGTGGGGCTGGGACTGGGCCCAGCCAGTTTGCAAAGGAGTTAATGCTGTTCAGCGAGGTCTCGAAGGAGATCCCTGGTATGATAGATTGCCACCTCCCCCCATTGTTAAAGTTTTACACTAAACTTTGTGGTTATCTGTCACAGATGACCGCTAGCTAGTGCCAGCCGGTCAACTCCGGGTCACTACAATAAATCATCTAGTTAAAATCAAAAACATCTTGAGTGTACATATCCTATTCTTGGTAAAATTCTGTTTCTGCTTTTTGGCTGATGACCAATCTTGTGGTTCCTGGTTTTACTGTATAAATTCTGCTTTGAAAAAGTAAAACTTTGCAGCAGCACAGAACCTCTTGTGTGTCGTGTTGTCTGTCGCGCCGAAGCCGTCCCCACCTAGAAGTCTTCTCGAGCCTTGGATCGGAAAGCTACGACCCCCGCCCACGGTGGTCGGCAGCACTACCTGCCTTTCTGAGGAGACCTGCCAGCTCCTGTGTGACACTAGACACACATTCTGCAAAATATTAACCATCTATTTTTGACAAAAGGATTATATCTACTTTACTAGCTATTCAAATGCCTTTGTCTTTTTGTGTTGAATTTGTGTATCATATCGAGTAAGATAAACACTTTAGGTTCTTTGAAGCAACCTTGAGTTCTATGAATATTATTAATTTTCCTATTTAAATATATGTTATAATTTTAATTGTAATGCTCTATATGAAAGCTCATTATTATCCACTTTTCCAACGTAGTATATAGTGAGCACTCTCAATATCCTCTTCTACTTTAAACTCTTAAAGTGATTAAAATGACATTAATCAGAGTGATAATTGGTACTTTTTTGCCTAGTGTGTTCAGAGCCCTGGCCCAATTCACAGGCGTAACATAATATATGCTCAGTGCCTATGTTATAACTCTAGGACCTGAAGGTTCAAGCAAAAGCAAACAAACACAAAAAAAATGTGAAGGTCTTTGGGCCACAGTGAGTTTCCCTTCAACCTGTGTTATACTGTAACAATAACTGTAGATATTGAGAACAGCATATAGACATTCCTCTACCCTCCACCTATCTTATATTGTATCTTACTAGATTCTTAGCACTTCCCCAGGGATCTTAGTGCTTCAAAGTCCACAGTTCTCTTTTTTTCACACTTCTTAGCCTGGGTTGTGCTTGAGTAGACAGTAATGATAGTAGTTTTCAAATTTTCTAAACATTGTTATGTTACATAAACTTTTTATACCTATCCTGAGTTGAACCAAATTACTACAACACCATAAATACTGTAGGCACCTTCAACTTATACAAATGGAGAGAATAGTGCCTGAAATTGTGGTTCACAACACATCTCATGAAATCAGTCACACTGAAAATTAGGTACTCTGTAGCAGGTATTACCACAAATTTACATTACATAGATATTCTCCTCCAAACTTTTAAAATCACTAGTTGGTCATCTCTCCTTTTTAAAAATTTTATGTAGATTTCTTTATTTATTCATTTTGTATACCGATTGTAGCCCCCTCCTCTCCTCTGAGTCCTCCCCTCCCACCATCTTTCTTCTATCTCCTCTCCCCTTCTCCTCAGAAAAGGGGAGCACCTCTGTACCATCCCATCCAGCACATTGAGTTGCATCAGGACTAAGCACATCCTATTCCACTGTAACCACCACTGCAGACCCACTAGGGGGGTGTGATCAAAAAGCAGGCATCAGAGTGTAAGTCAGAGACAGCCCCCATTCCACTTGCCAGGGAACCCACATGATGACCAAGCAACCCATTGATTACATATGCATAAGGAGCCTAGTAGAGTTCATTCAATCTCTTTGGTTAGTACTACAGTCTCTGTGAGGCCCCATGGGACTAGGTTAGTTGACCCTGTTGGTCTTCTTATGCATTTCTTTTCTCCTCCAGTTCCTTCTATCCTTCCCACAATTCTTCCACAAGATTCCCTGTGCTCTGCCTAATGTTTGGCTGTGAATCTCAGCAGCAGTTTCGATACTCTGATGCGTGAAGCCTCTCAGAGCCCAGTTGTGCTATGCTCCTGTCTGTAAGCATAGCAGAATATTGTTAGTAGTGACAGGGGTTGGCTCTCTTCCATGGATTAGGTCTCAGGTTTGGCCTGTTATTGGTTGGACATTCCCTCAATCTCTCCTTTATCTTTATCCCTACACTCCTTGTAGGCAGGACAATTTTTGGGTCGATGTTTTTTTTTTTTTTTTTTTTTGATGGGTTCGTGTCCCCCTTCCTCCACTGGAAGTCCCACTTGGCTACAGTACCTGGCCTCTTCAGTCTCCATGTCCCTAGCTTCTAGGAGCCTCAGCTAGAGTCACCCACATATCCTCGCAGGAGCTTACCCTGTTGCAGGTCTCCAGCTTGTCTTAGATGTGCCCCCCTCGAATTCCCTTCCCTCTCCCAGCCCTCTAAGCTTCCACCCTTCCTTTTCCCACATCTGAAACATGTAGCAGGTGTCCAGCTTGTCTTAGAGGCCCTCCCTCTCGAATTCCCTTTTCTCTCCCAGCCCTCTAACCTTCCACCCTTCCTTTTCCCACATCTGACCCCACCCTCATTTCCTTCCTCACACCCTCTCCTACCCACTCCTGCTGTTCACTCTATTTTCCCTTCTGAGTGAGATTTAAGCATCCTCTCTTGGCCCCTCTTGATAATTTGGCTTCTTTGGGTCTGTGGATTGTAGTATGGTTATCCTGTACTATATGGCTAATATCTGCTTATACATGAGTACATACCATGTGCATCTTTCTAGGTCTGGGTTACATCCCTCAGGATGGTCTTTTCTAGTTCCATCAGTTTGCTTGCAAATTTCAGGATTTCCTTGTTTAAAATAGCTAAATAATATTCCATTGTTAAATCTACCATGTTTGCTCTATCTATTCTTCAGTTGAAGGACATCTATCTTGTTTCCAGTTTTTTACTATTATGAGTAAAGCTTCTATAAACATAGTTGAGCAAATGTCCTTGCAGTATGGTGGGACATCTGTTGGGTATATGTTCAGGAGTGGTATAGCTGGATCTTGAGGTAGAACTATTCCTAAATTTCTGAGAAAGTACCAGATTGATTTCCAAAGTGGTGGTAGAAGTTTTCACTCCCTCCAGCAATGGAGGAGAGTTCCCTTTTCTCTACCTCCTCATCATCATGTGTTGTCACTTGAGTTTTTGGTCTTAGCCATTCTGATGGATGTAAAATGAAATCTCAGATCATGTTAGTTGCATTTACATAATGACATTGAGCATTTCTTTCAGTGTTTCTCAGACATTAGAGATTCCTCTGTTGAAAATTCTCTGTTTAGCTCTGTACCCCAGTTTTAAATTGGATTATTTGGTTTGTTGGTGTTTACTTTCATGAGTTCTTTATATAATTTGGACATTAGCCTTCTACTGCATGTAGTGTTGGGGAAGCTCTTTTACCAATCTGTAGGCTTCATTTAAGAAACCTGTTAAAAGTCCTAGGGCAAGGCTCTCCTCCATCTCTCGCAGACATGGAAGCCACTAAACCCGGGATTCGGGAACTCCCATTTGGAGAGGCGCCTGGTAAGATCGATCCCAACTTACAGCAGGCAGAATCAGGGTCCACTTGGCCATAGATCGGTGGCCTATTGGGCTCCCCACACCTCAGGTAGAAATTATACCCACTTAAAAAACTTTGCAAGATAGTGGAAGGCTTAGCAAGGAACAAACAGGGGGCTCAGCGGGTGGTCCGCAGCCACTCGCAAAGCGGAGGGCGGGAGGTTCCAAGAGAGCGCGGGAAGCTGGGAACACAAAGGCGGGCGGGAGGGGCCGAATCCCGCGCATTCACGGCAGCGCAGCTGGGGAGGGAGCCCGGCTGGCAGGGCCAAATCCCACGAACACACGGCAGGTCAACTGGGGAGAGAGACAGGCGTGGGCGGGGCCAGGGATCCATGCACCCACGGCTGAGCTGCTGGGGCGAGAGGTCCACTCAGGCTGCCGGAGGATCCAGGGCTTGGGGCACCCACGGCCTAGCAGCCAGGGAGGGGGACCCGCAGCGGTGCAGTCAGGAAGGGGATCAGGCACAGAGGACAGCCCTGTGGCGAGAAGCCTAGTGAGAAACCAGAAATCGGGACCATAACTGTATTCTGGAAAATCCAGACATATTAGGTGTGGAGCCAGACCCTGTCAGCCTCCCTGACGATGAACAAAGCCCACAGAATCTGTGCCTGGGCAAACAGGCCCATACCATCAGAACCATTACAGGCTGATAACTCAGAGTGCAACATAGGGAAGTCTGAATTGGGAGCAGTGAAACAATCCTGGTCCATTACTCTCAACCTGGGAATAGGCTGCACCAGCTCACAGTGCCTCAGGCGATTAAAACCACAGTGACCTTGAAATGCCCCTGTAAGCAAGGACAGATAGCCAAGTAACTCCTCCCCTGCACCAAATCATCCACTGTGGTTCCAAGCACAGAAAACAGACAGCTAAACACATCCAATGGCCAAAGGTAAAAAAAAAAAAAGAAATCAAGGAAATATGACTCCAACAAAGCAGAATTATCCTAGCTCATCCAATTCGGATGACCACACACCAACAGAAACACATGAAAACGTTGACAATTCTGCATTATGGAAAGTGATAGAGTCCCTGCAAGAAGAACTTAAATCTATGAAGGAATTCAAAGAAGCCACAATTCTACAAATCAAAACAAGGAACAACACCATTAAAGAGCTCCAAGCCAAGGTGACAGAGCTTGAACAGGAAAAGGAAAAAGCCATGAAAGATTTTCATACAAAAACAAGCAAGCTGGAGAAGGAAATGTACAAAACGAACAAAACCATACAAGACATGAAAATAGAAATAGAAACAATAAAGAAAACACAGTCAGAGTTAAAAGAGGAAGTGAAGAACCAAGGGAAGAGAACAGGAACTACAGATGTGAGTATCAACAATAGGATGCAATAGGTGGAAGACAGGATCTCAGGCATGGAAGATTCAGTGGAAGAAATCAGTACAACATCCAAAGAAAATGAGAAGGCTAAAAAAGTCTCTCACCCACAACATCCAAGAAATCAGGGACTCGATGAAAAGACGGAACCTAAGAATTATAGGTATAGAGGAAAGAGAGGACTCCCGACTCCAAGGTCCAGGAAATATCTTCAACAAAATCATAGAGGAAAACTTCCCAAACCTGAAAAAAGAGATGCCAATAAAAATCCAACAGGCTTACAGAACACCAAACAGATTAGATCAGAAAAGAAACTCCTCTCGCCACATAATAATTGAAACCCCAAATGTACAGAATAAAGAAAGAATATTAAAAGCTGTAAGAGAAAAAGGTCAAGTCACATACAATGGCAGACCCATCAGAATTACACCTGACTTCTCCTCAGAAACTTTAAAAGCTAGAAGGGCCTGGACAGATATACTACAAGTCCTGAGAGATCATAGGTGCCCAGCCAGACTACTTTACCCAGCAAAACTTCTCCATCAACATAGATGGAGAAAACAAGATATTCCATGACAAAATCAAATTTAAACGATATCTCCCCACAAACCCAGCCCTACAGAAAATCCTAGAAGGAAAATCCCAACCCAGAGAAGAAAACTCCACCCAAGAAAACAAAGGGAATAGAAAACCCCTCAGCAACTAAACCAAAAGAGGCACAGGACAACCACCTATACCAAACAAATGGGAAATAACAACCCCACGTAACTAATATCCATCAACATCAATGGATGTAGAGAGCTGCGATGTGCCGCGCCCTAAAGATGGCGCCGGTTTCCGCCTCCCACCAGCCCGACGGTGAGCGTTCTCGGTGATAAACAAGTTCATATTTGGCAAAGACCGCTGATCTGGCTTGCTTCCGCATACGTGGGCCTCTAAGATAGCACCACTTGGCTTTACTTGACTGGCTGTTCATTTTAGTATTTAGCCTGTGGGTTGGGTCTGCCCGGGCATTCGGAATTCGGAATTCAGAACACTGTTTTCAAGGGACCTGAATAAACTGCTGGAGAAGAGCTTTTGTGAGTTGCGTCATCCTTGCTGGTCGAGGGGGACGCGACAAAGTGGTGGCCTGTACGGGGACCCAGAAAAGACTCAGAACTCCTGCAGTCAGGGGCAGCGCTGGTAAGTTCCTGGGATAAATCAGGACATTAAAGTTTCACGGAGATAGCGAACACAAAGTAAAGATTCGCGGATAATAGCGAACATACGGTAAAGATTCGCGGAGATAGTGAACACAAAGTAAAGATTCACAGATAATAGCGAACATACGGTAAAGATTCGCAGAGATAGCGAACGAAAGGTAAAGTTTCGCGGGGAAGCTGCGAACCGAAAGTAAATTTTTAAACATGGGATTGTCTGAGTCACACCCAATTTTTCTGGCTCTTCAGGAGCTACTTTTAGCTAGGAATTTGAAGATTAAGAAGTCTACCTTAGAAAGATTTTTAAATGAATGTGATTCTGTGGCTCCGTGGTTTGCGGTGTCCGGGAATCGTACGGTATCCTGCTGGGACAAATTAGGCAGGGACTTGGATTTTGCTTGGGAGCAAGGGACTCTGAAGCATGGAGTAAGACCAATTTGGAAAATGGTGAGGAGTTGTTTAGAAGATCAGAGATGTTGTAATGCAATCAAAGAGGGAGAATCAGCCTTGGAACTGCTACAAGGGGAGAGATCTGAGCAGGTAGACAGTGAAAAGGAAAGTAGCAAAGGCGAAAGATTTGAGCAGGCAGACAGTGAAAAGGGAGGCAAAAAGAAAGTTCCTCTCTATCCCGATCTTACAGATTTTAGAGATTTTAGAGATTTGGAGGACTCAGAGAGCACGGATTCTGAAGGAGAGCTACACGCTCTAATAGAACAGTTGGAGAGGACTGTTATTAGAAAAAAGGAAAAGAAAAAAGTAAAAGGAAAGGGCATGTCGGCGGCAGTCGGTATGGGTGGAGCTGTTGCCATGGCGCCTGACACGTCAGCGGCAGTCGGAGTGGGTGGAGTCGTAGCTACAGTGCCTTCAGCCACGCTGGCGGCGGCTGGTGTAAATAAAGCTGTTGCCATGGCGCCTTCAACTCCTCCCCCATATCCAGAAGCCACTCA
>CAJQZJ010026381.1:96163-117291 GCA_907164525.1 Lophiomys imhausi
TTGGGGACTGGAGAGGGATTGAGCAGTTAAAAGCACAAACTGCTCTTATAGAGGACCAGAGTTTGGTTCCTAGCATCTACATCCCAAGGCTCCCATTGGCTGGTAATTCTGCTCCAGGGGATCCAGTGCTTCTGGACTCCATGAACACCTGCCTTCACATGTACAGACCCCCACACAGTTGTACATTACACTTAAAAATAAATCTCTTTCTAAAACATGTGGCCAATACACATGCCACTGTAGAAGGTGGCTTTATTATTTCTGTTTTACTACACACTCTAGTTTATTTTACCATATCTAAACTTCCACTTTCCTTCCAACCCCCAACACTAGGTAGGGTATAAAGAAGGTTAAAGGGGAAAGAAAGGACATAGGCCTCTTGAGCTACTATTGCTCATTGGGTTCTTTGGGAGCAATACCAATCTCTCCCTTTTTTTTCCGAGACAGGGTTTCTCTCTGTAGCCCTGGCTGTCCTGGACTCACTTTGTAGACCAGGCTGGCCTTCAACTCACAGAGAATTGCCTGCCTCTGCCTCCCGAGTGCTGGGATTAAAGGCGTGGGCCACCACGCCCTGCTGGACTTGTTTTTGTCTGAGTGTTTGAGACAGGATCTTACACCCCAGCTGGCCTAGAACTCACTATGTAGCTATGGGTGATCTTTAAAATGTTTTTATATTTATTTATTTATTACTTATTTTTGTGGATTTTTTGAGACAGAGTTTCACATGTAGCCCTGGCTGTCCTGGAATTCACTCTGTAGACCAGGCTGGCCTCAAATTCATAGAGATTCTCCTGCCTCTGCCTCCTGAGTGCTGGGATCAAAGGTGTGCCCCACCATCATCCTGCTCATTTATTTACTCCTTTATCTGTATATATGTGTATATGTACGTGGGTGGGTGCATTCAAGCCACAACATGTTATGTAAGTCATAAGACAACTTACAGGAATTGGGTCTCTCTTCCACCGTGTGGAACTCAGGTGCCTTGGTCTTGGCAGCAGAGGATTATGATCTTGAACCTTCCTTGAACTTCTGGTTCTCATGCTTATACCTCCAAAGAGCTGGAATTATAGGCATGTGCCACCATACCAGGCTATCTGAAGATACTTTGCCACTGTGTTATGAAGTATGCGTAGGCTCAGGGTTGTTACATCTTATCTATTTTTATCTTGTTTTGTTTTGAGACAGGATCTTCTTATGTAATCCAGACTGACCACAAACTCATAATCCTCCTGCCTCCACTACTCAAATGCCAGAATTGCAAGTATGAACTACCCATGCTTAGTAGAATTATTATGTATTATTGGTTAATTGACATAATTATTATTTTTAAAATGATATGTGGTTTTGTTTTGGGTTTTTTTTTTTTTGAGACAGCGTGTCACTCTGTAGCCCACATTGGCTTGGAAGTCATCTAGATTACAAAATTATTTTTATTTTCCAAATACTCGTTGTCTCTTAAGTTAAGATTCCTTGATATGTAGAAACACTAGCTTTAAAAAACAAAAAACACATTTTTTTGAGACCGTGTTGTGGGTGTTCTGAGTTAGTTGAAATGACAGAATTAAAGAGAGGCACTGCCGGATGAATTTAGGCTTCTCAGCAGCAGGGTGGATCAGCCTCTGATGGACTGAACGTAGAACAGAACTGCCTTGCAGAAGCCTCTTTTTTGTCACTCAGAAGGCACTTTTAGTCAGTCAGTTTCCGCATACCAAAACCTCTTATCTGCTCTAGGAGTTATCTGAAGGGACCATTACCTAAGCAATTCTCAGCCATACCAGACTTCCTGGTTTGCCAAGAATGTCTTTGGACTAAGTAATGCAAAGTCTCTGTGAAACCTTCAGGAGGAGCAACCCCATAAACTTCAGATAACAATCACTGACTATTACAAAAGGTTACTTGACCCCAGAATTCATGCCAGGTACAGTGGCTGTGCTAAAAACCGCTAACCCTGTCTTCTGTAGCCCAGGCTGGCCTTGACTTTCTGACCATCTTACCACTGCATCCCATGTGCTAGTATTACAGGTGTGTGCCACACCACACCTAGTTAATATTAGCATTTCTATGTTTAGAGTTCGAATGTGATAGACGTTCCCAGCCTTTAACTTTAATATAACTATGTAGTTATATTTAAGGTACCTACCTGCCTTCTATACAGTACACGGACTTGAGTCATTTTTGTGATTGGTGACTATCAGTCTCTGTTTTTGTTTATCTTTTGACTGTTAGTCTGTTTATCAAGCTAGGTCTTACTATGTCCTAGCCTTGAATTTGCAATCCTTTTGTCTTAACCCGCCTAGTACTGGGACTATATGTGTTTACCATCAGCTGGCTAAATCTCTGGCTTTTAATTCAAATACTGAATATATATGTATTTGATTAATCATTTCCTGAATGGATGTGTCCACTATCTTGCTAGGTTTTGTTGTTTGTTGTTTTGTCTTTATTTGTCCTTTAAACTTCCTCTTTGCCCTTCTTGCAGTTTAGTTTGTTTGTTTTTACCTAGTCTCTCTCCTTGGCTTTTCACCAAATATTTAAAAGTGACTACTAGTGATTATAATATGTATTCTTTCTGGGTGTTGTGGCTCATGCCTGGTGTCCCTGCAGTCAGGAGGTTAAGGCAGAAGGATATAGATCTACTGTTACAGGCCAGCCTGAATTATATAGTGAGACCATGTTCCCCTACCCCCAAAAAAACCCTTTGGATCTGGGCATGTAGCTCAGTGGTAGAGTGCTTGGCCAACATGCACAAAGCCCTGGTTTCATTGTCTAGAATTACAAGAAAACAAACACAAAGCTGAATGTGTTGATACATACCATACCTGTAATCCTAGCACCAACAAGTCAGAAGCAGGGGGGTTGCTGTGAGTTCAAAGCCACCTAGGGTTGTTAGCAAGATCCTGTCAAAAAAGAGAAACAGGGAGAGGAAGAAAAGAGGGGAGAAAAGCAGAAACAGTAGATGGGCCTACTAAGAGACAAAAGGATGGTTAGAGAAATGAATGGACATATGATAAAGAAAATATAGCAACACGTGAATTGTAGAATCTAAGTGATTCTTTTTATGGCTGGTTTATTTGCCTGAGACAGGGTCTCATTTAGTTCAAACTGCCTCAGGCTTGCTGTGTAACTGAGCCTGGAGCGCTGCTCCTCCTGCCTCGCCTCCTGAGTGCTGGGATCCTGACAACCACAAGCACTCTTTCACCTTTGCTCTTTGAAAATTCTCATATTAAAAATGTTGGATGAAAAAGCCAGACTTCCAACTTGATGTATCAAATTTTGAATTTTTTAATGTTAGTTAATTATATAATGAAATTTTATGAGAATAGAAAAATGCACTTAAAATGTGTCTTATTGTCTCAAAGCTCACCTCTCTGACCCTCACTTCTGAACCAGGCTGGACTCCTAACTGACTCTCTGAAGACTGTAGCTCTCACCCTTGCCTGATTTCAGTCTCATCCAGCTCCCTTCTATTTCCCACTTAGCTCATCAAGCAAATTACTTCCTCAAGTCTCCACATGGTCTAACCTAGATTTTGATTAGACTAAATACAACCTTCTTCTGGAAAATTCTGCCTGTTATTTAGGCTTTCACTTGAATTTTATTTCCTCAATGAAGCAGTCCCTGGCCTCCCAAACTAGTTTCCTGCCCTAGAGGAACCACAGGAAAGCTCCTCACAGAGATTAAAACCCTAGAGTCAGAATAGAACCATGGGATTTCCCATTCCAAGAAGATGTCCTTAATAGACTGTGACCTTTGTAATTATTCTGAGAAGGCATGTCCTTCTCAGAGACAAGCAGCAGCATGCATATCTAAAAATCAGAAACAAAAAGACTGTTTTGAGCCACAGATGATGGCACATGTCTGTAATCTTGGTGCATGGGAAGTGCAACAGGAAAATCAGGAATCCAAAGTCATCCTCAGATACATAAGAGAATTTGAGGCTAGCCTGGACTACATGAGACTCTGTCTGAATAGGGGAGGGGGCTATTTGGGCCTAGAAAATTGTATTTGTTTGGTTTGCATGTTATGTAATAACAAAAATATGCTTCCTATGTCAATGTCGTACAAATGATAAAAGAAGCTGAGTCTGATGCTCATTACTGTAATCTCATACTTGCTGGAGTGGTTCATACCTGTAGTCCCACACTTGAGAGACAAAGGAAGGAGGATCAAAGGAAGTTCAAGGCCAGTTTGGACTAAATAGTGAATTCTAAACTATCTGAATGCGTGTTCCCCCAACCCAAGCTGAAGAGATGCACTGCCCTGAGGTGAGGTGATGAATTCATATTCTACTCTCAGAAGTCTGTTGTGGAAACAGGATAGCAACAACCTCTCAGAATACTGGAGAGGGACGATTTTGAAGTCTGAAACGGCACTTCTTAGCGAATATCAGCCCAGGATGCTGCGATGGAAACTGAAGTCAAGGGATGCTGGCTTTCCAGAGTTGAATGTGTACTACAAATTGTTTTTTGTTCTACACCATCAAAGTAACTGATGGTACACATGGCCTCTTCTCATCTCTGCCCTCCCAACCATCATGTTAAATACTGAGGATGATTTGTCGAGTGGTTCCTCCCTCCTTTTGACCCACAGTCCTTTTGGATCATGTGATAAAAGCTTTAGACTCTCTCCCCCCCAAGAGGTATATTCAAGTCATTTGTCAGCACAGCTCCAGAGAATCCCTGTCAGTTTGTCCATACTTCTGTTAAGTGTCTACTGACCACATGTTAAGGACCTCTGCTGTGGAGAATGGGTCATTGAGAGTTTTTAAGAAATGGGAGTGACTGATCTCTACAGAGGTGTGGTAGAAGATAGATTTAGAAGTAGGTAAAGTGAAGCTTAGTCTAAAGACTGGAACATCCCTCTTGAGGCTACAGCAAAAGTCCATGGGCAGAAGTGGCAAACTGGAGAGGAAGCAGGTAGGGGTCATTGGGACTGGGTGTGTGCATGGTAAGGCAGGAAGAGGACAGGCCACTTCACATGCCTTGGTTAAAGCTTTGGCCAGCACATGACATTGAGGTCTTCATACCACTTCCTCTTACATAAAACAACCAAACTTTCTAAACTGGCAAGTGCTTATTAATATGTAATACTAAATAGTGAAAATAATATTGTGGGGCTGGAGAGATGGCTCAGTGCTTAAAAGCACTGGCTGCCCTTCCAGAGACCTACATTCATTCCCAGCTCACATTCATTGGTAGCTCACAATCATCTGTAACTCCAGTTCCAGAGGATGGCACTCTCTTCCGGCCTCCTTGGACACTGGGCACACACATACACAGAGATAAAGTACTCATATATATGAAATAAAAATAACTTTTAAGAAATGAAAGAATACAGGGCTAGAAAGATGGCTTGGGTGCATACTGCTAAAACTCACAACATGGCTTCAGTCCCAGGAACCCATAATGCAATGGGTCTCCTGATGCTGTGACCCTTTAATACAGTTCCTCATGTTGTGGTGAACCCCCAGGCATAAAATTATTTTCATTATTACTCCCTAACTGTGATTTTGCTGCTGTTATGAATAGTGATGTAAATTTCTGTCATTTCCAGTGGTCTTAGGCGACCCCTACGAAAGGGTTGTTTGGCTCTCCTTCCAAAGGGGTTGTGACCCACAGGTTGAGAACCATTGCCATAATGGAAGGAGAGAACCTATTTCCATAAGTTATCCTGTGACCTCTATACTATGGCATTCGTGTACCATACCCACACACATACAAATAAACTAGTAAATAATAGTAATAATAATAAAGAGGGCTAGGCATGGCAGTGCACGCCATTACTCTTAGCACTGAAGAGTCAGAAACTGGGGGATCTCTGTGAGTTCAAAGCCAGCCTGGCCTCATGGTGATTTGCAGGCCTGTCATGGCTATATAGTGACATTCTGTCTCAAAAACAAACAAGCAAGCAAAACAAAAACAAAACCAGACAGATCTCTGTGAGTTCAGGGCCAGCCTGGTCTAGAGAGCAACTTCCAGTCTAGCCAGTGTTACATAATGAGACCCTGTCACAAAAGAAAGCAAATAATAATAATAATAATAAATGTATTGAAACATTTAAGCCCTTGGAAGAATCCTTCATAAGAAATCTCCTGTGCTGGGATGAAGAGATGGCTCAGTAGTTAAGAGTACTGGCTGTTCTTCCTGAGGACTTGGGTTCAATTCCCAGTATCCACTCAGATAGATCATAGAAAATCTGACACTTTCTTCTGGTCTCCCAGACACCTGCATTGACTACACATATTCACACACATCTACACCTAATTAAAAATAAAATATTTAAAAAAGAGATCTCCTTGTGCCAACTTCAAAACAGAAACACAAACTAGGAACAATTTCTCAGAAAGCACCAATTTCTATGACATCAGAAATCTGTTCTTTTGATGTTAGCTCAAGTAGCCACTTAGAAACAATCAATATTTAAAAGAACACAGAGTACTTCTAAGAAGATTTATTACCAATACGGATTTCCTTTTT
Organism: Lophiomys imhausi; assembly: GCA_907164525.1. NCBI lineage: Eukaryota > Metazoa > Chordata > Mammalia > Rodentia > Muridae > Lophiomys > Lophiomys imhausi. The sequence goes on from CAJQZJ010026381.1 coordinate 102,640, forward strand.
TAACTTAATGACTCACTATCAAAGTCCTCTAAAACTGGAAGTCTTTTTGTACTATGCAAGATGGCCAGTTACTAGCTGCTCTGTTCCCCTGAGTATAATCTGAAGAAGCCGCTGTGTCAACCTGTAAATTGGGGATCACTGAGAACCCGGTTTTCCTGTTAATGGTGCCTAACTGTGAGTTAGAAGTTGAGCTATGGGGCCCAGGGACCGTTCCTGTGCTAAACTTGTGTGACTGAGCCTGCATCCCAGGGAGTAGCAATCGGTCAAGGAGGGGTCTGGGCAGAGAACTGGAGTCTCGAATGGAAAGTCTAATTCCAGAACCACAGCAACAAGGGCTGATGCTTTCAGGTGTGTGACACTCTTGCATTTATCACTCACAAAAAAGAGACTCTGGAAAGGAAAGTCATTATTTGTTTATTAATAATTATTAAGACCTGTTAGCAGTTCTTGTGAGACATGGTCTCATACAAGGTTAGCAGTCAGGCTAACCTTGAACTCCTGATCCTCTTGCCTTCACCTCTCAAGTGTTAAGATTACAGGCATGTGCCACCACACACAGTATCTATCTATCTATCTGTATCTATCATCTCTCTGATCTGTATCTATCTCTATCTCTCACTCCCTCCCTCCATCCATCCATCCACTTATCTACCTGTCTGTCTTTCTATCTGTCTACTATCCACCTACCCTACCTACCTATCCATCTTACCTATCTACCTGTCTGTCTGTCTGTCTACTATCCACCTACCCTACCTACCTATCCATCTTACCTATCTGTCTGCCTGCCTGTCTGTCTGTCTGTCTGTCTGTCTACTATCCACCTACCCTACCTACCTATCCATCTTACCTATCTACCTTTCTGTCTGTCTGTCTGTCTACTATCCACCTACCCTACCTACCTATCCATCTTACCTATCTACCTGTCTGTCTATTTCGACAGTCTCATAGAGCACACGCTGGCTTCTGTACTTGCTATTGTATCCGAGGCTGGCCCTGAACTCTGCTTCTCCTTCCTCCTCCTTCTGAGTGCTAGGATCACAGATGTGAACCATCACACCAAGCTAGAATTTTGTTCTTGTTCTTTTTAAAATACACTACTTACAAAGCTGCGTGTTTTCTAATGACATTTTCATAGATACTTAGTTTTGGTTGATCCTACCCTTGTATCCCCCATCTCTCTGCACCCTATCCCTGTAGAGAGCTGCGAAGTGCCGCGCCCTAAAGATGGCGCTGGTCTCCGCCTTCCACCAGCCCGACGGTGAGCACTCTCTATGATAATAAGTTCATATTTGGCATAGACCGCTGATCTGGCTTGCTTCCACATACATGGGCCTCTAAGATAGCACCACTTGGCTTTACTTGACTGGCTGTTCATTTAGTATTTAGCCTATGGGTTGGGTCTGTCCCATTATTCGGAAGACTGTTTTCAAGGGACCTGAATAAACTGCAGGAGAAGAGTTTTATGAGTTGCGTCATTCCTTGCTGGACAAGGGGGGACGCGACAAAGTGGTGGCCCGTACGGGGAACCAGAAAAGACTCAGAACTCCTGCAGTCAGGGGAAGCGCTTGGTAAGTTCCTGGGATAAATCAGGACAATAAAGTTTCACGGAAATAACGAACACAAGGTAAAGTTTCGCGGAGATGGCGAACAAAAAATAAAGTTTCGCGGAGATAGTGAACAAGCAGTTAAGTTTTGCAGAAATAGCAAACAAAGGGTTAAGTTTCGCAGGCAGTTGGGAACAAAGGGTTAAGTTTTGCAGGCAGTTGCGAACAAAGGGTTAAGTTTCGCAGGCAGTTGCGAACAAAGGGTTAAGTTTCGCAGGCAGTTGCGAACAAAAGATAAAGTTTCGCAGGAAGTTGTGAACCTAAAGTAAAATTTTTAAACATGGGATTGTCTCAGTCACATCCAATTTTTCTGGCTCTTCAGGAGCTACTTTTAGCTAGGAATTTAAAGATTAAAAAGTCTACCTTAGAGAGATTTCTGAATGAATGCGATTCTATGGCTCCATGGTTTGCGGTGTCCGAGAATCTTACAGTATCCTGCTGGGACAAATTAGGCAGGGACTTGGATTTTGCTTGGGAGCAGAGGACTCTGAAGCATGGAGTAAGACCGATTTGGAAAATGATGAGGAGTTATTTAGAAGATCAGAGGTGTTGTAATGCAATCAAAGAGGGAGAATCAGCTTTGGAACTGCTACAAGGGGAGAGATCTGAACAGGCAGACAAAAAAAAGGGAAGTAACAAAGGCGAAAGATTTGAGCAGGCAGACAGTGAAAAGGAAAACAAAAAGAAAGTTCCTCTCTATCCCGATCTTAAAAATTTTAGAGATTTTAGAAATTTAGAGGACTCAGAGAGCACAAATTCTAAAGGAGAGCTACACGCTCTAATAGAACAGTTGAAGAGGACTGTTATTAGAAAAAAGGAAAAGAAAAAAATAAAACAAAAGGGCGTATCGGCGGCAGTCAGTATGGGAGGAGCTGTTGCCATGGCGCCTGACACGTCAGCAACAGTCGGAATGGATGGAGTTGTTACAGCGCCTTCAGCCACGCTAGCAGCAGCTGGTGTAAACAAAGCCGTTGCCATGGTGCCTTCAACTCCTCCTCCATATCCAAAAGCCGCTCAGACAGAGCAGCCAGTTCAGTCCCTGAAAGTAGGGAGATCTTTCTGCCCGGGAATATGGACACAAGTAAGAACAGAATAGAACATTATCCCACTGCACTTGCTACTTTAGCCTTGAATGGTATCCAACAATGCTTACAGTCTTTTGGAGTTGCTCCTGCCAGTATAATAGTGCCTTATTCCAGTTATCAAATTAAGATTTTGTGTGACACTGTAGATGACTGGGCAATATTACAATGTAGCTTTGAAGGAATGATTGATAACCATTATCCTAAACATCCATTACTATCATTTTTTAAGGAGCACCCAGTGATATTCCCTAAAGTTACTTCAACAGTACCTCTTCAAGGATCACCAAATGTGTTTACTGATGGCTCAAAGACAGGCTATGGAGCCTATTTGATAAAAAGACAAGAGCCAGTGTTATGTCAATTTCAACCGGGCTCCCCCCAAATAGTAGAGTTAAAAATAGTAATTGAGATGTTTAAAAAATGTCAATTTGCATTCCATTCCATTTCAAACTCAGTCTATATGGTCAACGCAATGAAAGTATTAGAATTAGCAGGTCCTATTAAAAATAGTAGTACTGTATGTGCCTTATTACAAAAGTTACAAGTTTTAATCTGACAAAAAAAAAGATGTTTTTATATTCAACATATCAGAGCACATACAGGATTACCTGGACCATTAAGTGAGGGTAATAATAAAGTTGATCAATGGACCAGGATGAAATGCATTTTTTGGAGCTCATTCCTAGATCAAGCCAAACAGTTTCACCAATTATTTCATGTAAATGCAAAAACTCTACAACAGAAATTCCATTTGTCTAGAGCAGATGCTAGACAAGTAATTTTGGACTGTCCTCAGTGTGTGATTCATCATCATCCTCCCAGTGTGAAAGTGAACCCTAGAGGGCTGTTGCCACTTAAAATCTAACAAATGGACGTTACCCACATTTCAAAATTGGGAACCTTAAAATATATTCATGTATCTATGGATACCTGCTCAATATCATACATGCTACACCTATGAATGGAAAAAAACTCGCAATGTCATAGGACATTGCTTAAAAGCCTGGGCTACATGGGAAAAACCACAACAGCTGAAAACGAACAATGGACCAGCCTATACAGCTCAGTCCTTTGTCTCCTTCTGCAACCAAATGGAGGTACAGCTTAATCACGGATTGCCATACAGTCCTCAAGGACAAGGAATTATGGAGCGTGCTCATCGCACCTTAAAAAAATGCTTACAAAAACAAAAAGGGAAAATAGGCCAAGGCCGTACCCCCAAGGAAAGAATGTCTTTAGCCTTATTTACTTTAAACTTTTTCAATTTGGATGCTCAAGGCCGCTCAGCAGCGGACAGACATCAGGATTCCCATGGTTTACCTAAAAGCATGGTGAAATGGAAGGATATTTTGACAGGCTCTTGGCCGGGGCCTGACCCTGTGCTAACATGGGCGAGAGGGTCTGTTTGTGTTTTTCCTCAGAATCAACAAAATCCAGTGTGGGTGCCTGAACGCCTTGTGAGGAAGATTCGTCATGAAGACCTTCCTAAGGATCCTGGTGATAGTAGCAATGAGTATGTCAGGAGCGCAGAGCAGTTTGGGTTCAACAAGATCATTTTTCCTTTAGCCCCATGATTAGTAATATAGTGAATAAGTCTTGTACAGGAATGCTTGACATATCTACTAGGGATCCTCAGCAGACTGCCACCAATCCTTTTGATTTGTGGCTTTTGTGTGGAGTAAATGGAAGTTGCATGGACTTGGGACCTGTCATTATGCTTGGAGGAGGAATTTATCAAAGAGATAATTTTTCCCTAGGGTCTGCTACCAGATTGGATTTCTCTAGCAGTAGTGGCTCTGGTACTTGGAATTCTTTATTTCATTCTTACCGCAACAAGAACTTTTCAGCCTCGCCAGTATGTCTCTGGCCTCCTTTTCTGTGGATTGTAAGTAATGGGAGTGCATCCTTGGGTGAAGAAAAGTTAGTATGCACTCCAGGCACATGTTTTTATGCCCTCTGCTGGAATGCCACAGCCTTTCCTGTGGCTGTGGTGACTAGAATGCCTCAATATGTACCAGTTCCTGTAGAGGCTCCTAATACCATGATGCTATTCAGGTTTAAAAGAGATTTTGGCATCACTGCAGCTATTGTTACTGCTATCACTGTTGCTGCTATGGGAGCTACTGCCTCAGCTATCGCCTTGTCTAGTTCTATACAGACTGCCAATGCCCTGAATAACATCTCAGCCACTATGGCACAGGCATTGGATACTCAGGCCTCTATGAATTCTCATCTCAAAGGAAGTCTTATGATAGTTAATCAATGTATAGATTTAATACAAGAACAGATTGATTCTCTTTGGCAACCAACACAGTTGAGGTGTGAGTGGAAATTGCAAGGTTTGTGTGTTACTTCCGTACAATATCAAAATTATACAAAAGCTGCTAATTTGTCCAGACAATTGTCAAAGTTCCTCTTACAGGATTGGTCGGCTGAATTTGAAAATTTGATGAGAGAGCTGAGAGCGACAATCATCCACATCAACTCCACTCGGGTGGATCTGAGCCTGACTACTGGCTTGACTTCTTGGATACAGACGGCTATAGATCATCTTAAGGAATGGGCGGGTGTAGGCTCTTTGGCGATACTAATGATGCTAGCCTCTCTGGTTTGCCTATGGTGCATCTACAAAATGAGAGCCACACAAAAGCGTAATGTAGCCATGATTATACAAGCCCTTGTTGCCATTGAGGCGGGCCAGTCCCCTCAGGCATAGCTTGCTGCCGTGAAGTAAATCTTCACTAAGTATAGTCCCTGCCCACTGAGGAATTCGTTCCACGGATATTAGGGTCTGGTAAGTCAGTGACGGAGTTGACGGGTAAGTCTCGGCCACCTAAGACGGGGCAGTCCCGAGTGGGGAGGCTGACCCAGAGACGGGTAAGAGTTTGAGCACCGCCCTCCTACAGGCTCAGGCCCACCGTGAGATCCCCAGATAGAGGGATTGCAAAGCCTTTCCAGGGACTTTTACCAACTTTAGAAAAAATAAAAAAGGAGGAACTGTAGAGAGCTGCGAAGTGCCGCGCCCTAAAGATGGCGCTGGTCTCCGCCTTCCACCAGCCCGACGGTGAGCACTCTCTATGATAATAAGTTCATATTTGGCATAGACCGCTGATCTGGCTTGCTTCCACATACATGGGCCTCTAAGATAGCACCACTTGGCTTTACTTGACTGGCTGTTCATTTAGTATTTAGCCTATGGGTTGGGTCTGCCCCTTTATTCGGAAGACTGTTTTCAAGGGACCTGAATAAACTGCAGGAGAAGAGTTTTATGAGTTGCGTCATTCCTTACTGGACAAGGGGGGACGCGACATATCCCTGTTTAAAATCTTCCCCTGCCGTCTTCCCCCTTCTACTTTCGTATCATATGTTTTCTAATATTCTCCCACTCCTTCCCCTGAGAGCTTCTTTCCCCTTCTTCTGGTACTTTCATAGTTCTCTGGCCTCTATTCACACTCACTCCCATACAAATACACACACACACACACACACACACATACAGAGAGAAAGAAATAGAGAGAGGAACTAGGATCTACATATGACAGAGAACATGCATTATTTGTTTTATGGAGCTGGGTTACCTCACTTAATATAGCTTTGTCCAGTTTGTCTGAAAACTTTGTATTTCAAAGAAAATATTCATTTTTTTTTGTGTATATCAGTGTATGTCTTACATGCAGGTGTGTGAACCTTGAGCATGTCTGGTGCTTGAGGCCAAAGAAGGATGTTAGATCCCCTGGAACTGGAGTTATAGCTGGTTATGTGCTGCCATGTGGGTGCTAGGACCCAAATTTGGGTCGCCTGCAAGTGCTCTTGACCACCGAGCTGTCTCTCCAGCCCCTCGTCCTTCTTTACTGTGTATATGAGCCACATTTTCACTTGCCATTCATTCACCTGCTGGTGGACATGCAGGCTGAATCCATTTTCTCGATATCTGTTGTGAGCAGCACAGCATTGAACATGGATGTGCAAGTCTCTGTAGTCGTGGGATGTAGAGTCCTTTGGGTACATGCCCAGGGGCAGAACCGCTGAGTCATAGCTTGTTCTAATTTTAGTACTTTGAAGAACTTCTATATTGATTTCTATAGAGGTTGGACCAATGGTAAATAGGGTTTCCCCTTCCCCACACCCTCTCCAGCATTTGTTATCATTTGTTTTCTTGATAATAGCCATTCTGAGAGGTGAGATGAAATTTCAAAGTAGTTTTATTTTGCACTTCTGTGATGGCTAAGGTTGTTGAATACTTCAAAAAATATTTATTGGACGTTTCTATTTCTTCTTTTGGGAATTCTGTTCAGCTCTTTAACCCATTTTTTCATTGGGTTTTTTGTTGTTTTCCTTGAGATTTATTTATTTTGTATATGAGTACTTTGGCTGAATATATGTGTGCCCACCATGTACCATGAGGACACCTGGTGCCCTCAGAGGTCAGAGGGAGGTATCCCCTTGGAACTGGAGTTACAGATAGCTGTGAGTTGTCGTGTGGGTGCTGGGAAGTGAACTTGGGTCCTCTGCAAGAGCAATAGATGCTCTTATCTCACTGAGCCAGCTCTCCAGTCCTGGTTCCTTTGATTTCTTAATCAGTGTTTTGTATTTTTTGATTACTCTGGATATTAATCCTCTGTCAGATGAATAAGATGGCAAAAATTCTCTCCCTCTCTGTGGGCCGTTTATCTACTTAATAGTGGTTTCCTTTGATGTATAGAAGCTTTTGTTGTGTGTGTGTGTGTGTGTGTGTGTGTGTGTGTGTGTGTGTGTGTGTTTCAAGACAGGGTTTCTCTGTATATCCTTGGCTGTCCTGGACTCACTTTGTAGACCAGGCTGATCTTGAACTCACAGAGATCCGCCTGCCTCTGCCTCCCAAGTGCTGGGATTAAAGGCCTGCGCCATCATGCCTGAAGGTATAGAAGCTTTTTAATTTCACAAGGTTCCAGTGGTCTGTTGTTGGACTTACTCCCTGATGGAGTTCCTTAAAGAGGTACTACTGATGCTTAAGATTTTTTTTCCCCAAAAACGGTAGCTGAACACAAAAGGGTGGAAGTGGAACAGCTCTGTTGGTTCAGAACCGTGTCTGCTGTGTCTGAAGTCTAGGTTCTTCTGCACACTCTCTCTCCCTCCCTCCCTCCCTCCCTCTCTCCCTCTCTCTCCCTCTCTCCCTCTCCCTCCCTCCCTCTCCCCCCCCCCCCCGCCCCCCCCCCCCCCCCCCCCCCCCCCCCCCCCCCCCCCCCCCCCCCCCCCCCCCCTCTCTCTTTCTCTGTGGGCATGGCAGGAGCTAGTCTTGTGGCTGCAGAGCTTGGATTCTCTTCTGGTCACTTCAGTTACTTTGTGGATTGGCTCAAGTTTCCCAAGAGTTCAAGAGCACAAAGCCTTCTCTTTCACAAGGCTTTGCCCTGAACTGGCAGTGTCTTGTTGGCTGGATTCTACTAGCTAAGAGTCATGGGAGCCAGTCGAGACGCCCATGACTGCAATCCCAGCACATCCTGTGTCATTTCACGTAAACTCCTACACTTTCCTTACTAATTAGAGAAGAGAGAAAATTATGTTGACAGGAAGTGGAGTGTTTCTCTACCAGCTTATTTTCTTAATACTAAGAAGTCCAGTCCTGTCCCCCCACCCCACCCCCCACACCCCCTGCTTTATAAAGTTCCATCCCCCATCCTATCCTCTTCCATGCCACCTCTGCTGGAAACCTCCCACACACACATACACACCTCCTGTCATTCACTTTCCCTGGTTTCATTTTCACTTCTGGATACAACCTTGACATTTTCCATTTACTACATGTAATCCCAGCACTCAAGAGGCTGAGACAGGAGGCTTGCCGTGAGTTTCAAGCCAGCCTGAGCTACAGAGTAAGTTAAGTTAGTCTGGACTCCAAAGCAAGACAGATTCAAAGTTTTTTTTTTTTTTTTAATCCCATTTATATACACCGAGTGTGTGAAAAGAAAGAGTAGAAGAGTAAGAGAGTATTCAGTTAGCAGCATGGAGATGATTCATTTGGAAAACAAAATAAAAATTGAAAGTCAAGCGTGCTGGACTGTGAACCTAGCGGGAGGATCAGGCCTTCAGATTATCCTCACCTACCTAGAGGGTTGAAGGACAGCTTGAGCTACAGGAGACTGGCTGGGATTTACAGGTATATACCGCCAACCTCACAAACAAGACCAGTATCACCCGATGTCATAGTCTTCAGTTTCTGAATATTTACTGAGAAAGTGCCAGGCTCTGTGCCAGGCATGTGGAGATGCAACTAGAAGGGGGGTTTCTAATGTTAACAAGCAGCAGACAATAAGAAACACATCCTGAGCACCTTGCCTGGTGCCACTGTTGAACCCGAGAGGGGCTCACCGAATCCTGATGCCACAGACCACCAATGCCCCCCGATTCGCTGTAATAAACATGAGGTTTATTAAACTGACGCGCCAGGGTTCGATTCCCCATAGAGGAATGAACCCCGTAAAACGGTCCTCTGGCCCTTTAAATACACAAGCGGCTACAAAAAGGTGGGGGCACCAATGAGTAGAGGCAAGGCAACAGCCATAGGTGGTGATATAGGAACAAAGAGTATGTTAAGTTAGGTGGTGATGCAAGTGGGGAGTGTAGAGGAGGGAACCAGAGGGGAGTCTGAACAAACCTGCCAGCTATGTAAGCTTTGATATTTTCAAGGACTGAGTTCTGTAGATGGCTTCCAGAAGGAGTGAGGTCAGGGTCTCACCAGAGAGGAGAAGGCCATGTATTCATTAATTTTTACAGCCTTACACCACACATTTGTAATCCCAACCCTGGGAGGCAGAGCAGAAAAACTGAGCTACATAGAAAGACATGTACTGTCTCCAAAGGAGCCAATCAATTGATCTTGCAAGAAATGGAAATTTTCAAAATACAAAGGGCTTTTGTTTTGTTTTGTTTTTTGAGACAAGGTTTCTCTGTGTAGCCCTGGCTGTCATGGAACTGGATTTGTAGACCAGGATGACTTCCAGAGTGCTGGGATTTAAGACATGCCTCACCACACCTGGCTAGTTTGTTTGTTTTACTTTTAAGGTTTAATTTTTAAGTTTTTGAGAATTTCATAGAGTACTGTATTTGCAATATTACCCCCTCTTCCCTTCAACTTCTCCTGTGCCTCCAACTCTCAAATTCGTGTCTCTTCTTCTCTTTTATTGTTGTTACACATACATAACTTACTGAGTTCAATTAGTGTTGTTTGCATGTACATATGTTCAAGGCAGACCACTTGGATTTGATAACCCATCAGGAAACTCAATCATGAAGACCCTGATTCTTCCTCCTCAGCAGCCCTTGATTGCCTTTGGTGACATCTTCCTGAGCCAGTCATCATCAGGGTTCATAACTTTACATTTAGGGAGACTCACAGATTGTTCCTCTTCCATGCTAGCTTGCATCTTCAGATGCCTCCTCCAGAAGAAAACTTCTAGGTCAGTTCTAGCTCAATTCCTGTAAGTCTTGTGTCCAAAATACTTGGTGCCTTCGTCAATTGGGTCTAACCTTCAAGTCCTGGAGGGAATCAAGGGCAGCAGCAGTAGTTTGCCTTGTTTTGGGAGGCTCTTGGACTCCCATGACCAGCAACTTGTTCCCATGCCTGACACAGGGGATTTTGTTAAATAGTGGGGGAGTATTGTTACTCCATGTGGAGTAACTCTAATTAAATTATGTATTTTAGCGGGAGAGATGGCTCAGAGGTTAAGAGCACTCCTTCTCTTCCAGAGGACCTGAGTTTGGTTCCTAACACGCGTCTTGGGCAGTTCACAACTCCAGGAATCAGGTACTTCTAGATGTTGCAGGCAATTCCACTCACCTGTACATATCCACACACACCTATACAAAATTAAAAACAATAAAAGTAACTCTTTTAAACTACATGTGTGGGGGTTTGTGTGGACATGCACACACACATGTACATGCATTTTTGAATAAGCTTATAAAACAATGTTTCCCTGTGGGCTTTTAAAATATCCTTAATTTTATTTATGTCTCCTATCTGGCCCTCTCCCTCTGTATTGTGCCTACTCCATCCCCATTAAAGTCCCCATTTTCCCATTCACAGCACCTGTGTCCTACTATCCCTTTTTGAAAGCTTGCCCCATGGTCTTATTCTGTTTTCCTGCTTTCTAGGGTTACTTCAGGTTATAAACTCAAATCTAAAGATTTGGGAAATATCCACAAATGAGAGAAAACATGTGGTGTTTATCTTTCTGGGTCTAAATTACCTCATTTGGTATTTGTAGCAAGACAGCCTTTAATAATTTGTATTAATTATACATTCTGATTTATTTTACTATATTTAATACCTTTACTCCCCTTCTACCCCTTGTTCCTCCCAACCCCGCAGCACTAGGAAGGAGAGAAAGAAGGTTAAAGGTGAAAGGGGGCATAGTTCTCTTTAGGCTACTTCCTGCTGATTAGGGTCATTGGGTTGAGGGTGATACCAATCTCAGTAGAAGTCCTGGAGACAGTGGCAGGAAAAACAAGCAGCAGTTTGGGGGAGTACCAGCAGCCAGGAGAGCAGCAACCGCTTTCTACCTTGTAGCCCTTTCTCTTCTTTGTAGCGTTTTCTCCTACTTCTTTGTAGAGCCTCTTTACTCTTCTTTATAAAGCCCATTCTCTTTTACTTCTTTGTGGATCTCTTTGTAGCCCCTTTCTCTTCGGGTCTCTCTCCTCAGGGCTCTGACTTTTTATCCCTCATTTGTAGAGCCCACTTTTCCTCAGGGCTCTGGCTCTCCCCTCCCCCCTCCGTTGTAGAGCCCCCTTCTCTTAGGAGTTCTGGCTTTTTCTTTCTTTCTCCCAAGTCCTCAGAGTTAAACTTGCTCAGCTGGTTAAGCCACGCCCCTGCTAGCTCAAGAGACCCTTAATACTTTATACCTGTGTCTTAAGCAGCCCACCTGGGATTAAACAAAAACATTCTCACAATTAGTTTTAATAAACTCCTACCACAGTATTATATTTTCTAGTTTCATGTATTTACCTGGAAAATTCATGATTTTTGTTTGTTTGTTTGTTTCTCTGTGTAGCCCTGGCTGTCCTGGACTCACTTTGTAGACCAGGCTGGCCTCGAACTCACAAAGATCCTCCTGCCTCTGCCTCCCAAGTGCTGGGATTAAAGGTGTGTGCCACCACCGCATGGCCGATTTTATTTTTCTCAACATGAAAAGTATTCCATTGTGCATATGAACCACATTTCTATTTTCCGTTCACCTACTGATGAACACCTAAGCTGCTTCCATTTACCAGCCATTGTGAATACAGCAGCAATGAGCATGGCTGAGCAAGGATCTGTGGAGTAGGATGTCAAGTTCTTTGGGCACATGCCATGGTGTAGTACAGCTGGGTCTTGTGGCAGTTCTGCTTTTAGCTCTTTGAGAATGCACCACACTGATTGATGTCCACAGTGGCCACACCAGTGTGCAACCACGCCATCGGTGAATAGGGTTTCTACTTCCCTGCATCCCCTCCAGCATTTGTTGTCAATTGAATCTTGATTTTTGCTACTCTAATAAGTGAGATGGAATCTCAGGTAGTTTTAATTTGTATTTCCTTAATTGCTAAGGATGTTGAGCACCTCTTAAGGTATCTCTTAGCCATTTTTATTTCTTTTTTTGAGAATTCTCTGTTCAGATACCTAGCTCATTTCCTAATTGGATTGTTTTCTTAAGTCTTTGTTTTTTTAGTTCTTTGCATATTCTAGGTATTAATCTTCTGCCAACTTTATACAGCTGGCAAAGGATCTCTCCCACTCTGGGGGCTTTCTCTTCTCTTGGTTGTTCCCCTTGCTTTTCAGTTTTATGAGGTCCCATTTGTCAATTGTCATCCTTAATTCCTGAGCAAATAGCGACCTATTTATAAACTCCTTTCCTGCACCTGTATCTTGTAGGGTGCTGCCTATGTTTTCATTTAGAAGTTTAAGTGTTTCTAGTCAGGTTTCACATTAAACTCTTCAGCCTACTAAGAGTTGATTTTTGTGCAGAATAATAGATATGGATATAATTTCATTTTTCTTCTAAATATGGACACCCAGTTTCCCCAGCACCATTTGTTGAAGATGTTTTCTTTTTCCCACTATGTATTTTTGGCATCTTTATCATATATCAGATGGTGATGATGAAACTTTTAATATCCAATAAATATTTATTAATAACTATATGAACTTATAACAAATATAAACGATTACCTAACTACTAGTTCTAAGAATGACTATAACCCCTGTTACCTAACAACTAAACCTATTAATAACTATAACAATTATTATATAACAACTAATCCTGACCTTTTAGAAGTCTCTTGGGCAGGACCTCAGTTGTAAGGAACACCTCAGGAGTAGCTCCTTTAAGGCACTTAGTCAGCAGCCTTTCTTCAGGAATATCTCAGACGTAGGTCCTTTAGGGTAAATTGGCTATGGCAGCTTCACCTTAAATGAGACTTGAGGCTTTCTTCTCTCTTCTTTCTTCCTCAGCTGTCCATAAGCCAACTTATTCAGTTTGTATTAGCCACTCAGTCACTCTGCCTCTGTCTTTGAGGCTGACCACAGTTCCATTCAGGCCACTGTGTGAACTGGTCAAACCCCTCTAGGCAAAAGCTGAGCCACAGGGTTTATTTACTCCTTGGCCTGTTGCTGCTTTGCTGAGGCCTTCTCTGCTCACCAGCTTGTTTTTGCCTCTGGGAGAGCTGGCCGTAATATTTCAGCTCTGTTGGAAATAAGCTTTTTAGTCCACCAGCATTTTCTCCATCAGGTGATACAAACTACCTTACATCTCCGCATCTCCATTGTGGGAACTTTCTAGCATTGGAACTCTCAGGTTCCACCCACTTTGTCCTTAAATAGGGTTTCTCCTTGTTTTACCTGGCTTCAACCTAATCTGGGCTCTGCCCTCTTCGCAAGGCTATTAGCAGATGAAAACAATGCCAGGCCATAAACCTTGTTTTTAGTCCATATGCTGCCATGTCAATTGTCCACAGCCAAGTTGATCTTCATGCCCTGTATTAAGAGACTGTATCTGAAGCCCCTAGATATTCACTAAATCTAATTTATATTAATCTAACTCCCCTTACAAGATGGTGAGCTACAGGTCTAACTCAGTGATAGAGTATCTGTCTAGCATGTACAAGGCCCTAGGTTTGATCCCCAGTACTGAGAAAACAAGATAAAAGTATATTTAAGTTAGGTGTGGTAGTTCACATCTGTAATTTCACCCCCCTGGATGCTGGGTCAACAAGATTGCTGTAAGTTTGAGAGCAGTCAAGACTATATCTTGAACATTCCTGACACACACAGAAGTAAGAATTGAGGTCTGGTCCCTTGGAACTAGAGTTATAGGTGGTTGTGAGTCACCTTGTTGATGCTGGGAACTGAACCCAGTTCCCCTGCCAGAGCAATCAATGTTCTTGACCTCTGAGCCATCTCTCTGTCTTAATTACTGTACTAAGTGCGATAAAGAAATACCATGACAAAGGCAACGTTTATAAAAGAAAGCATTTATTTGGGGGTTTATTTACCATTTCAGAGGGTTAGTCCATGACATCATGGCAGGAAGATGGCAGCAGGCTGGCATGGGGTTGAGAGCTTATGTTATGGTCTGCATTTTTCTCTAAAGACACTGGGCCTAGCACGGGCTTTTGAATGTTCAAAGCCCACCCTCAGTGATGCACCATCCTCCCCAAACAGTTCCATTAACTAGGGACCAAGCATTCAAATATATGAGCCAAACATAGGGACCATTCTCATTCAAATCACCACACTCTCTCAAAAATCATTTGATTTATTAACCAATTAAAATGGCTCTTGTGTCAGGAATGCTCTTGAGTGGCAGCAGTGGCTGGCGCTGGTCAGGCACTGTGCTGTGTGGTGACATGCATCCGTCAGAGAAGCCAGTTGTTATTCTCTTGACTTTACCTATGAGGAACATGAAGTGTGAAAGCTTCCATAACTTTCCCAATGTCCAAGCTAACAAAAA
>CAJQZJ010026382.1:2704-26009 GCA_907164525.1 Lophiomys imhausi
TATGCCTATGATTCTTAGGTTCCGTCTTTTCATTGAGTCCTTGATTTCTTGGATGTTGTGGGTGAGAGATTTTTTAGCCTTCTCGTTTTCTTTGGATGTTGTACTGATTTCTTCCATCAAATCTTCCATGCCTGAGATTCTGTCTTCCATCTCTTGCATCCTATTGTTGATACTCGCATCCATAGTTCCTGTTCTCTTCCCTTGGTTCTCCACTTCCTCTTTTAACTCTGACTGTGTTTTCTTTATTGTTTCTATTTCTATTTTCATGTCTTGTATAGTATTGTTCGTTTTGTACATTTCCTTCTCCAGCTTACTTGTTTTTGTCTGAAAATCTTTCATTGCTTTGTCTTTTTCCTGTTCAAGCTCTGTCACCTTGTCTTGGAGCTCTTTAATGGTATTGTTCATTGTTTTGGCTTGTAAAATTGTGGCTTCTTTGAATTCCTTCATAGATTTAAGTTCTTCTTGCAGGGACTCTATCACTTTCCATAATGCAGAATTGTCAACGTTTTCATGTGTTTCTGTTGGTGTGAGGTCATCCAAATTGAATGAGCTAGGATAATTCTGCTTTGTTGGAGTCATATTTCCTTGATTTCTATTTTTTTTTGGCCCTTTGGCCATGTGTGTGTGTTTAGCTGTCTGTTCTTGTCGTTTTCTGTGTTTGGATCCACAGGGGATGCTTTGGTGAAGGAGTCGAATTGCTTGGCTATCTGTCCTTGCTTACAGGGTGATCTCAGGGTCAATGTGGTTTTAATAGCCTGAATCGTTGTGAGCTGGTGCAGCCTATTCCCAGGTAGTGAGTAATAGTCCGGGATTGTTACACTGCTCCCAGTTCAGACTTCTCTATTTTGCACACTGAGTGATCAGCCTTCAATGGTTCTAATGGTATAGACCTGTTTGCCCTGGCAGAGATTTTGTGGGCTTTGTTTGTCGTCAGGGAGGCTGACAGGGCCTGTCTCCACACCTAATGTGTCTGGGTTTACCCAAATACAGCTATGGTCCCCTGGCTTCTGGTTACCCACTAGGCTTCTCCGACACAGGCCTGGCCGCTTCCCTCCCTATCTGCTCCGCCTTGGGTGGGCAGGGCTTCGTTCGGTCCCTCCCACCTTCTGAACAGGCCTCCCGTCTTAGCTGCTTTGCCGTGGATGGGCGGAGCTTCGTCTCCTCCCGGCGTCAGAGCCAGCCTCCCGCCCTAGCTGCTTTGCCGTGGTTGGGCGGAGCTTCGGCCCCTCCTGCCACCGTCCGCTTCCCTCCCCAACTGCTCTGCCCACCCACCTTCCGCTCCCGCTCAAGCGGCTGAGGATCTCCCGCTGAGCGCCCTTTTTCTATGTCTCGAAAAAACAAACAAACAAAAAAAAAAACCACAAGACTTCAACTATTCTGCAAAATTTCCTAAATAGTTATAAGGTCTTCCTGAGGTATGGGAAGCCCAGTTGGCTAGTGGGCGAACGCCATGTGGCCTTTGAGTTTGCCTGCTGTGTGTTGGGATCGATCTTACCAGTCGCCTCTCCAAATGGGAGTTCCCGAATCCCGGATTTAGTGGCTTCCCTGTCTGCGAGAGATGGGGGAAAGCCTTGCCCTGGGACTTTTAACAGTCCCTTGGGAGCTGTGCATGTTCCCGGAGGGGCCAGACCCTCCGGTTTTTGCACAGTGTCCCACAACTCTGTGTTCTCTATGGCTCTTCTCTCCCACATTCAAAATGCGTCTATGTAGTTCGCCGCCATCTTCCGCCCTCAATCATACAAGTCTTTATGCCGATAAATTCTACCAGCATAAATACAGGACGCAAAATATGAAAAAAATTAACTTATATCTTCAAAAATGTTAGCCACTTAAAACATGTTGTGACAAACTCATATAGGATTACAGAATTTGGTACCTTATCCCTAGACCCAGACTTCACAATTGGAATTACAGCTCTAAGCCATAAGGAAAGTGTGTGAGTATTTCTGTAGTTTTGTTATATTGCAACACATGGAGAAAGAACAATAAAAGGGGAACATTTTCATTATATTTTGCATACCTTCATTCAGTTCTGTGTTACTGCTATTGTATCTGTTCTGAGGCCAAGCAGGATATAGCAGAAGATTGTAGGAATTAGGATCTCATCAGAGGGTAACGGAAAGAAAATATGGTTCTAGTGGTATGAAATTCACAAAACCAATAACAAGAGATTTGTCATCAAATGTTAATAAACAGAAAAGTCGGAGAGATATCAAGAAAGAAATAACCTGAAATGCTTCAATTATGAGCTAGTATTAGAAGATTGCTACAGGAAAAAGAGAGATATTCACTCTAACCTCTGCTATCAATGTGCTTCAAGATTAAGATGTAGAAATTTGGCTAAATATCACTTTAAAGTAGGCAGCTCTTGTTTTTGGTTTTGCTCATTTTGGTTTCTCTTACATGAAGCCAATTATCATCTGAAAATAATGAATGGAAAATTCCAGAAGACCCAAATCTTAAGTATTAAATGTTATTATATTCTGAGTAGTATTTTGAACTATTGCATCATCTTATTTCAGCCTGCCTAGCACATGAATATGTCCAGCAAATCCGTAGTATGTATGTTATTCAGCAATGATTCATTTAGTGGTTTTCTGTCCTGTCATTTCCTGGCTTTTTGTGACCATTTGTGACAGTATTGAATAGCTTTATTCAACCATGTTCACAACATTCACTTTACCATATTATATATGCTTTACATTATTAAAAAAATCTAATACAGTACACAAATTATTTTGAGAAATCTTACTTTTATTATATGATAGTGTTGGAATTTTCTATTTTATATTTGTTGTAATTCTCTTACTGGACCCAAATTGTAAATGAAGCTTTATGTTTTATATGTACAAAAGATATGGTTTATTTATAGAACGCAGTAATGCCCAGAGTTTCAGACATCCATTGGAAGTCTTGGGAATACATGACTCTTAACTGAGAGTGAGGGACTGTTGTAGTTACTTAAAATGTTAATTATACATTGAGACTACAGGTTTCAAGTTGGTACATAGTGAGATATTTTCCATTTGGAAAATATTGAACTAGTCTACTGATAATAATAAATTAATTCCATTTTTTAAAATTATTTTATTATGAGACAAAATGGTAGATTGCATCAGGAGGAGGGTATATAATGCATATGACAGTTAAAAGGTATATTGATATTGTCTAATTTATGTTTTTCTATATGTCTCTCTCTATGTGTATATATATATATATGTATCTATATACACAATAGAGAGAGAGAGAGAACAACTTCCAATTGACTCAGGTCATGTTATAAATATCATCTTGCTTGCTTCTTAAGAATTAGGTAAACTCTTTTTCTGCTAGCATGTGAGAAGTCATAGACAAGCAATATAAGCATAGTGAATAAAACGGCTAGACTGTTGCCAAACAAGAGGGCTTCTGTGTAATTCTTCTTCTCCAGTTACACTTTTTAAATATATTTCCTTAATTCTTCCTTCTAAACCACCAAATTCATGTGCTTAGTTTGCATATATGTCTGATTATAAAAGCATTTCTATTTATAGTTATAATAGAAAGAACCATTTGTTGGACTGAAAGGGAGAGCTGTTGGGGGAAAAAAGATATACCTTAAACTAAAAAAAAAGGGGTAGGGGATGGGGGTTCGAGGGGGAATAGGGTGGGAGAGTGAGACTGGAGGGGGGAGTAGGGAGGGGATTGTGATTGAGATGTAACTTGAGGAAATAAAAAAAATTATAAAAAAATAAAAAGCATTCCTAATTAGAATAATCTAAGGAAGTAGATAAATTTGAATGATTAGTCATCTCATAAAGGACAAAACATAGCTTTTGTCTGTGTATGAACTTCCTTCATGCACCCACCAATTGATTCTATGCATAGGAAATGTAATTAACATACTTTATTCAAAGACAATTCTGCCATAGAAAAAGAACTATATTGCTACTTTAAATGTAGATGCAACCATTCATATGTAGCCTTACAGAATTAGTGCCTTCAATGGAAGTTTTAAAGACCCAGCTTTTTCCTGTCCAAGATTAAGTTCAAGGACCTCAGGTCACTCCTTTCATGTTGTCCAGGACCACATCCAAGTTGAGAATCAGAAGCTAGACTATTTGCTAATGTCATGTGACCAGATTCTTTTTTTATTTTTCTTTGGTTTTCGAGACAGGGTTTCTCTGTGTATCCTTGGCTATCCTGGACTCACTTTGTAGACCAGGGTAGCCCTGAACTCACAGAGATCTGCCTGCCTCTGCCTCGGAGTGCTGGGATGAAAGACATGTGCCAACATGCCTGGTGGCAGCAATTACAGACAGCTGTGAACTGCCATGTGGGAGCTGGGATTTGAACCTGGGTCTTTTGGAAGAGCAGCCAGTGCTCTTAACTATTGAACTATCTCTCAGCCCTGACAAGATTCTTTACACCATTTCCCAAGCCTGTGTATTTACAGTTGAATAAATGGGAGAAAAGAAGCTATTCAATATTCTGAAGCAAACCAGTTATGTTTGTATCACTTAGACAGCTTTATGGGACTCAGAAAGAAAGATTGTCAGATTCATGACAGTCAGCTGAAAGCCATTTGTTTCTTTCAAAAGACAAAAAGAATGAATGATTCTAGTGCATGTGTCATAAATGTTGAGAAAGCCAACTTTCCGTTAAAAGAGATAATGACAAGACTGAGTGACTCTAGAATGATAGACAAGAAGCCTAAAGAGCCACATTTTATTTAAAATGTAACAGTTCCAATCAGTAAAGGACTTTAAAATATACATACATGCACAAACATCCTTGTTTATGTATATATGTATATACGTATATGCATATGTGTACATTTATACTTATATATATATAATGTTATGTTTTACTATATCCCTTTAAGTTAATATTTCACAAAATTATGTATGGTCACAAAAATATTTTCCACAAGAATTTTTGAAAAGAATAAAATAAAAACATTAAATTTGAATACATGTGTAGACAGGATTATATTCTAATTTGTGCTAAGGATATTAGTATTTACACTATAAAAGCTTTCCATACTTAAAATATCACTATAAGCTTAGTAAAATATCAGCAACACCTTAAGTATATTGTTTCCTTTAATCTCTTCTGCGGTGAAAACTGAACGCTTTAAGGTAGTGGTCCAAACCTACTACCCAATGTTATTGGTCAGTATGGTGTTGATTACAGGAAGATAGTACCTGATGAGTTTACTTACACTGAAATTCCCCTATGTACTTTGAGTAATGTTATTGTCAAATTACAGTGATTCACAAACACAGTCATTTAATATTTCCTTTCCTGACACTTCACCAATCACTTCCCACTTTGACAACATTATATTCTGTTTTAAAAAAGAGAGAGCTATAAGCAGAAATTATAGGGGTGTGAGAGTTGTGGCCAACCTTGAATAAAGGTGAGCAGTGGGTATAGAAACTTTAATAGGATTATGTGTCTTGGGAAGGTAAGGAAAGTGGGTATGAAGAAAATAATGTATAAGCTTAAGGAATGTTTCATACTGAAGGCAGTATTGAATTGGTTTCCTACACTATTTCATGATCTCTTTGTAAAATATAAAGCCATCCTCAACCTAAATAATGATCACATACAGTACTGAAGATGAATGTGTTTATGTTTGATAGGACTTCCTACATACATACAATGTACACACATATGCACATCTATAGGCCTTAACTCCTTAGTGCATCAGTATTTTCTCCTACAAAATGGAATGACAATTCTTAACTTGTAACGTTTTGAGTCTTTATAAATTAATTCTTGTATATTGCTTACCAAAAGTCTGATTAACTTAATATGAAGTATCTCTTAGTGTCATCAGTACCACCACCAACACCCACCATCATCATTCTTGTAATTACTTTTTTTAAAAATCCATACATCTTAAAAAGTCATCCATATATATGAGAACTTCATAGAAAAATAACCATCGATTTCTCATGGTATATAATTTAAGTTGCTTTTATTTTACTTTATATGTGAGAGTAATGAACACATACACATTCAAACACACATGTCTGTGTATTAGTGTGAATTTATCTATGTGGATAAGTCCCTCAACAAACACTTATCAAAAGTTTACTTGAGGGATATTTCCTTTGTACAGCATGTTCCTTTTCCCTTTACTGATGTGATGCCTATTTTTTTTTCATTCTTTATTTCCCTGAGAAGACATCCTAAAGTCATACTGATATTAGCAACCAACTTAATGCTTTCACTTTCATATTAATGTCTATGGGCTGTACATTCATTTTTATATCCTTAAATTATCTGAAAACGTCAGCCATGAAGGAATCTAAATTATGGAACATGCCTTTTTTCACTTTTAAAATTTTATGTGTATGTATATTTTACCTGTACATATGTCTGTGCATTACATGGGTGCCTGGTGCCCTCAGAGTTCAGAAGAGGGCTTTGGATCCCCCGAGACTTGAAGTACATATTGTTGTGAGCTACCATGTGGATGCAGAGAGTCAAACTGTTACCCTTTGGAAGAGTAGACAGTGCTTTGAACTGCTGAGCTATATTTCCAGCCCCATCCATTTTTTTTTAAATTTATACTTAAAGAAGAACACTTAGTGTAATGAAAATCCAAAATTCTTTATAATCAACTTCAACCCTTCCTATTCCAGGTTATTTCTGAAAATAACACCTTATAAATAGCACCCTATTTAAAATGTTGGACTGTCGCCTTTCTTTTTTTGGCACTAAGTTTTCATTTTATTTATTTTTTCTTTTATTGAAAAAGTTTTATTATGTGAATTTCAAATCATGCACCCTGTTCATCACCCACCTCCCCTCAGATCTACCCTCCACCCTTGCAATCTGCCCTAGTATAAAAAATAAAATATCATTGTGGAAGCTGCAGTATATTTCAGTGTGTCCCACAATATTCCAAATGTTTATTAAAATGATTCCTTGATCTGGTATTAGGCCTCTGGATTCTGCTACTTTGTCAATAGTGTAACCTCACTGGTATTACTCTCAGATATGTTGTATCTATCCTGTGTCATGGAGATCCTGTAGTTTTGGTTGTGAAACTGGCTTTTTCTTGCACTCCAGCAGATCATCCATAGGATAGATGTTGGGGTGGGCCAACTCAAAGCCCTGGTTCTGGACCTGCAACCCCTACTTGAAGGGCCAGTTTTACTATGAAAAAGTGCAGAGCCTGCTCTCCCGAGTGCTGCCGCATGTGAGGGGCAGGGACAGCTCTCCTGCCCTTGTGACCACATCTGGGCCAGATTTCCTATTGGCCAATGGTGGCGAGGGCAAAAGGGAGGGGAGAACATCTCTCCCTAGCCAATACCACCACATAGCAAACAGAAGCCAGGGCTGGCTCACCCACACTCACTCTCTCATGAGTGGTTCACCTACAACCCCCATATCCAGGACCAGCTCTAGTGTACTACCCAGCAAAGGTGCAGAGGCTGCTTTCCCAAGTGCTGCAGCATGCGTGGTGCAGGGACAACCTTCCTGTTCTTGTGACCCCCATCTGGGCCAGATCTCACCCTAGCGCTGGGTCTTCACAACCCCCACATCCAGGGCCAGGAAGAG
The DNA here is from genome assembly GCA_907164525.1 of Lophiomys imhausi. Lineage (NCBI taxonomy): Eukaryota > Metazoa > Chordata > Mammalia > Rodentia > Muridae > Lophiomys > Lophiomys imhausi. The sequence continues at coordinate 10,262 of CAJQZJ010026382.1, forward strand.
TTCTTCTAGTTTCTGGCTTGGCTCCTGTCCTGGGAGCCCGTCTGTTGCTTGCCTGGTACTGGTCTGATAGTCATCACAGGCTACCCTGTGACACCAACCTTGTGTTGGAATCCAGCTTGCTTTTCTTCCAGTAATGTTAGGCTACTATTCATTCAGATGATCATAGGTCAGAACACTGAATGTAGATATAGCCTCTCTCCTCTCTGCCACCTACTGATGCACATGTGACATAGCAACCACATCTGCAATGCCTCTAGGGGCAGATGGAGTGGCTTTAAACATCCTCAGAATACTATTTCATACTGATGAGTTTCCTAAGGAAAACAGATACATGCTGTGCTATGAAGCCCATTGTAGACAGACACATGGAGAGACTTCACTCATAGCTGAAACACTGTGTAGACCCATATAGAATGCTTTTATTTAAATTGGCAGTGCTACTAAGCTGTATGTATTGATAATTACCCTATGGAAAATCCTATCTTATTGGCAAAAAGATTTGTGCCAAAAAGTTGAATCATTGTGTAAATGAAAAGATGTTAGTATGTTTCTTTGAAAATATTCTTTGTATCCATCCTCACACCCATCCATCCAAAAATGACTCTTGTGACCAACACTGTCCTATGTGATAATATAATAATAAACAAGACAGTCCCTGCATTGTTTTTTTTTGTTTTTGTTTTTTTAATTCAGGAACAACATAGAAAAATATTTATCCCTGCTAATTATATATTCACTTGCTGGAAGGCGGATTTACTCTCACGGAATCAACCAGTTCTGTAATCCTGATTGTAAGAATAAAGATACTTCAGAATAGTACTTTATTTTCTTAATTGGTCTCAGCCTATTTCAAGGTTAGATTGGAACTAACTAATGCACTAGCTCCTCCTAAATAAGACTTGCTTTACTCTTGTCAGCTACTTTTGCCGAAAGTGAATAATTAACAAACTTCTGAATAAATTTAATGGAAAAATGATCTGTTTTCTGAAACTATATATTTTGGGATAGGAAGAGGAGGAACATTTTTCTGCTCTAGAACTGAAGAACCTGTTTTCACATATTTCATCCATGTACACAATCATTAAGAATAAAGTATGAGTTTCAATAAAACCTCAAAAATATTACATTTATCTGTATTCTTACTCAGGCTTTTAAACATCGATAACTATAAAAAAAAAACCCACGGAAACACAACAGAAAAGTTTTGTTTTTCAAGTAGACATCAAAACTTGTCCTAATAAATATGCAGTATAATTTTTGTTGTAAACGAAATTTATATTAATGATAGGTATTTTACCATTTTAAAAGTTTTAATTAACTTCATCACTTTTAGGAAAATCGTCACCTTATGTCCGCTCTCTGTTTTCTGATTGAGATAATTTTTTTGCTTTTTGTTTATATGAATTGTTTTTAATAAAACATGTTTGCTACAAATTCTTTCTGATTTGTTTAATTATGGCTAAAGGACTGTAACTGTCAAACAACTTGTGGCAAAGTATGACTATGTTTTAAAATCCTTGTATTTGCAAACAGAAATATACTTTAATTTTTCAGTGATATAATTGTATATTTGAAATCATATTTGCTAACTGAGCTTAGAGGTTTATAAGAAATATTGCATTCCCACTGCTTTGGTTGTTAGGAATACTTAATGTCTTTTTAATGATTTTAACAAAAGTTTTTAATTTCTCTTAGAGGAAAATTTCTTTCTTAAACTCCATTTCCACTTTATTTTTTCAAAATTATATTTCCCTTGTTTTAACTATAGTGTATCACAAAAACTATGTATGTTCATGAGGCCTATGACAATGATGAGACACTGACTTATGGATTTAACATAGGCATGTGGAGACTCTTTTATGGCACTAACATAACAAGATACTAGTTCTGGGGCATGATTGAGACCAGGAGCTAGTGAGGTTCAACAATTTCTATTCCATAGAGTGCCATTGTCCCAAATGATTGATGACATTCCCCTGCCCTATTCTCCACAGATTCTAAGAGCACTATTGCAATCTGTAGATACCCGCTTCATTAAGCATGATCCGAAAATGTCATTTAATTTATTTCTTAGATCGAATGTCTCATTAAATTCTGATGAGGCCACGAGCTACTTTGGGCTAGACTTGCTATGAAGCTCACATATCTTTAAATTTTGTTCTGTCCCTCTTGGCAAAGGAAATGGACATGACAGTAAAATCAATGCATAGTGCACTTTGTCTTTGACAAATTGAAATATTGTTTTTGCTAAAATAGGCCCTTGGGATAGAGAGATTAAAATACCACATAAAGGAAATCAACATGAAGTATGAACGTACAGTTAGACAGTATTTGGTGTGACCTTATATTATTTTAATGTCATTTCACTTTAATTCAGCAAACAAATAATTCCTGCTTAATTAAAGAACACACTGATGCCTATAACACCCACTTGTAAAGTATTGCAAATGAGGTAATTATATGAGTAACAGTTTTGTTAAAATATATATTCTGATGGTTATTTTTCTTACCTAACAAAATGGTTATTCCAAAGATATGAATTTTCATAACTGTACTTTCACTTTTGATTGTAGAATCAAGGAATATAGTCTAACCTTGGTATATGTGGGTAGTAGAGGAAAGGGTGAATTATTCTGTTAAGCCAATGGGGAATATTTTCCAAACAAAGAATTAAGAGATAGGCGTGGGCTAGGTGATAAAGACCACTGAGAACAGTTTTTGGATACTTTCCTTAGAGATTAGAATCATCGATTGACAATAGATTGCTTACTCTCTACTACTTCATCCATTTAACATGGTCACAGTGCACAGTGAGTATTTTACTCCATTTGCCTTCCATCCCCACCATATATCACCTCATTTCAGAATCTGTAGTACTCTGCTCTTTTGCCTTTCCTTTGAGTCATTGCATAGCATATTAGAATGCTGCTTCACAGTATTAATATTTTGGAAGTCAATAATGACATCTACTATGTTGTGCATGTTTGCTTATAATAGGTTTGAGACATCCTACTTGCTAAACTCTGTTAGCTCACTAGTGTAGATTAAGCAGTACTAGTTTAATATAAAAAGTAAATATAGCTTAAAAGAAAACAATAACATTTACCCATAAATAAAAGGAACATATGACCTAGATATTGCTCAATTTCCTTGTGTAGAAACAGAAGAGGAGACCTTTGGAACATGTATTTAAAAACATCTTGAAGTTCTTCCTTTCATTGGGATGAAAAATCTCATTTCTGTTATTGCAGACCATTATTAATATTGTTAAGAATCGCAAGGTATGATATTCATTATTTTGTCTTCTGCTGCATAAAAAATTCATTTTACATCTAAAATGCTATTTAAACCAGAGCTCTGGAGTATCAGTGTCATTGGGATTATATGATCAGAAGTGTTAGACTATGAGTGGGCAGTGATATATTTATAGTACTTTAAAGTAAGTTTTGACTTTAAGTCCCTGTTTTGTAGGTTTTTTAAGAAAAATATGTAAAGAGCCTTTGCTTTTTTAGTTTGCTTATATCATCAACTGCATGGATATGGATACCCTATTATCTTTTTTTTTCTTTTTTATTTTTTTAGTTCAAATATTTAATTTTTTATTCTGTCATTTTTTTTAAATTTTACAAGATCTGGCTTTGAGATCTTCCTCTAAAGATATCTAGACTCCTCACAACATTGCTCTCTGGTAAAATAACTGGGTTCAGAACTGTTTTTTTTTAATAAATCATTTTTTAAAGATTTATTTATTTTATTTTATGTATGAGTGCTCTATCTGCATGTGTACCTGCAGCCAGAAGACGGCATCAGATCACATTGTGGATGGTTGTGAGTCACCATGTGGTTGCTGGGAATTGAACTCAGGACTTCTGGAAGAGTGCCCAGTACTCTTAACCCTTGTGTCATCTTTCCGAACTGTTTTATTGGGACTATTGCTAAAATAAAATGAGATTACTTCCATAGTACTTTTTTCATTCATTAGAGCATATGCAGTTTATCAACATTATACAGATTCTTGAATCTAGAAGTTATGTATGCGATTGGCATATTCTTGTAATACCACAGCATAATAGACTAAGGCAAGAGAATATCAAGTTGAGGCAAGCCTGAGCTACATAGAACGGCCCTGCCTCAAAAAATAATCCAAAGCAAAGCCTGTGTGATGGGGCATGACTACAATTCTAGGACTTCTGAGGTGGGAAATGTAATTTAACAGTTCAAGGCTAACCTGGTCTACATGAAATGTTGCTTAAAAAATAAAAATAAATGAAATAAATTCATTGTTTAAACACTTGAAAGTTTGTGCTACTCATCATAATCTCTTAAGAATGCTTCTATGTATCCAAAATTAAGAAACTTGTTCATTCAAATGCTTAAAATAGTCATACTCTGTGACATCATCATATAAATATCAGCTAGGTCAATTTTTCATCACCTATCTAATTGCTATTGCTTACCAAAGATGCTTAACTACTGTTATATATCCCATTTTAGAATTTTGTTTTGCTTTCAGAGGCACTGACGCAGCAACAATTAATGCACATCATTTCCAAATGTTTTCAATAACTTTTAACTATATGAAATTTTAGTAGAGACTGAATATTCTTAGGCAAAATATAAATGCATTCTCGATTTACTACAGAGAATGATTTTGTCAAAGTGTTTGCATTTTCCTTTACACTAATTCATTGAATAAATACTTATTAAATATCTAGTTTATGCCAGATTCTTTGAAGATAGTGCAAAGATAATGAAGATAAAGAGAAATGTCATGTAACACCTGTCACCCAGAACCTCTCAACATACTAAGGAAAACAGATATATAAGGACATCAATTACTGGGTGGTGTAACTCATGCTATTACCTTCATCAGTACCATGGAATACAATGAATGAAGAAATTAACTTGACTTAGTGAGGTCTGGGGAGCTTCACTCAACTGCAAGTTTCTCATTTGGTTTCTTGATTTATTTTGTTTTAGGCTTGTTGTTTTGGTTTGGTTTTTTTCCCATTTGTTCTATGCTCTACCACTGAGGTACATCCCTGACATGATTATCTGGCTTTGTTCTTGATCTTTGAAGAATTGCCTAGTAAAAAGTAATGAATGTAAGGTTAGGGAATCAAATACACAGAGATGCATGTATGCATAAGAGGATCTAACACTATATTATATGAGTACAGAAGCAAATCTCTGTACCTCATAACTTCATGGCCACTCTTCACATTTAATCTACCATATATGTTAATTACAGAATTCAAGTATATGGTTTTACTGAAAAATAGCAACAAACATTCTTTTTGTGTGTATGCTAGGATATTGTGAAAGGCTGTAATGTCAGACTGGGATATAGCTCAGTGATAGAGACTACATAAATGTACAAGGCTATGATTTCCTTCTACTACACACACACACACACACACACACACACACACACACACACACACGCATAAAACCATGCATGCAAAGGTCTTTGTATTATATTTTATTAGAAATTTCTTTCTTTAAAACATGGTTTGTCCCTGGAAATATAGCTCCTTTGATAAAGTATTTGTCTTGCATACAGGAAACTCTGGTGGGTTTGATGCCCAGCATCACAGAAGCTCTGCCTAATGGCTCCTGTCTGTAATTCCAAGACATAGTAGAAAAAAGCAGGAAGATTGTGAATTCAAGGCCATTCTTTATTAACATAAAGAATTTGAGGTTAGTCTAGGCTACATGGTATAGAGAATCTTAAAACTTAAATTGTTTGTCATATATTAGGAATATTAGTCGTCTTCTGCTTTTTCTAAAATTAGTTTAGATTGACCCTTCAATAATAAATACAACTTAGATAAGAAATGCTTGACTTAGTCCAGTTTGAAAATTTTCAGGAATAAAAATAATGCAATTGGTTTAATTTCCTATGCAAATAGTTTTTTTCCTTCAAAAATTCTCTGGTATTTAATTTATGTATAGTATGTAGACTTCATAAGTAGATTTAGATTTTATTTGATTGTTAAAAACATTTTTGAAGAAAACACATTACAATAATCTTACCAAATCTATCTCCTTCCCCACTGCCTTTCTGATCTTCCTGTTAGTATCTTTCTAATATGATTTTCTTGAATACTATTGGGTTCTATCTCATTGAGTCTTGGCAGTTTATTGCTTTAGATGCTTTTTACTCGTTGGGTCTATATTATTTTATATAGAGATTTTTCTTCTTTGTCATTCAGGAAATCTACTAATAAATAATATGAATCATTCTTGTATACAAACACTGAAATAGGAACTTGTTGCTTCAAAAATTCTTAATTTCTAGTTCTAACCATGAATAGCTGTGAGAAGTGAATCATATCACTGTGGAAAAGTGAAATGACTACTACGTTTCCTGCTAAAAATTAGCCCTGTCTGCATTGAACATGAAGGCCAACAAAATAAATCCTCTATTGAATCTTTTGTCATTTACTCAATAGGCCTTCTTGTGTCCTTTTGGCCACTAAGTTGTATTGGTAAGGAACCACTAAGCAGTTTGTGAACTACTGTATTTTACATTAAAATCCATTTAATAAAGAATGGTTAATTGGCTGCTGTTGTTATATTAAATAGTGATTCTCTTTTGCTGCCTGAAATAATTTCATTTCCATTGTGGAAAATAGTATTTACCTGCATTGGTGTTTCTGATTGTAATAGGGTTTTTTTTAGCATTTATTTATTTCTTCAAGTTCCATCTCAGTCAAAGTCCCCTTCTTTCTACCCCCTCCAAGTCCCACTCTCCCATCCTCTTCCCCCTCACCCTCCTATCTGCTTTTTTGTTGCTGTTGTTTTTTTTTAATTTAAGATGTATCTTTTTTTCTCCCCAACAACTCTCCCTTTTAGTCCAATAAAAGGTTCTTTTTTTCTAATAACAGTAAATACAATGCAACACAATAAGAACAATTAGGGAACAATTATGAAATTATAGGGTATAGCATACATTCCCAACAGTAAATACAATGCAACACAATAAGAACAATTAGGGAACAATTATGAAATTATAGGGTATAACATACATTCCCAATGTCCAGTCCATACGTATTTGGCAACTGATAGTAGTATTCTGTTGTCTATCTACCTCAATGAGTTTAAAGTTCTATACCTAACTCAGTTTCAATCCTAAATTGCATAACCAATTTAAAAACATTTTCTTAAATCCAGAACATCTTTTTAATTCCTAAGCAACTCAAAATTTAACTATGGGACTACAGCTATCTAGGCTTCAACCACATCAGAGACCTGAGAAGGATAAGTATACCAAGTATACCTGAATAAACAGGAAATACATAGCCAGCAGCTTCCAAAACTAAGAAATAACAAGCAACTGGCTGCCTGGAAATTTCCCAGTTTCTCTCAATACATTGCAGCATCTATTGTCAGCCTTTTTGCCTCAGTATCTCTGACAGACATTAATTGTAAAACGGGAATTATGAAGGGCTTGCCTACCTTGTCTTGTCAGAGCTAGGCTGTCGACCTACCTGCTTCCAAGTTTTGTCCTTTTTGGACAGCATTCTGTCTATAGTTGAAGCAAGGGCTTTCTCTTGCCTAGTGACAAACTTGCCACTAATGGAGATCCTTCAATGTTCATCATGTACTTGGAGTAGAATGGAGAGGGTGCTATCAGGAAGGGATATGTCACAATATAAAAATGTCCTAAGTTAAGAAAACATATTTGAATGTCATATTCTACAGATCTCTTGAGGTTTTTGAAGACCACCTACCTATCGCTGTATATTTGGAAAAGCAAATGTTGCTTGTCTCTTAGCAACTTGATTTCTGAAAACATCTGTGATACACTACCCTAGTTCCTAACAAAATGACATGTTTTACTGACTATTAGTTTGTATTTATTAATCCTAAACAGCTTGTGACAATTGGTATCAAAAGGCCAAAACTTCATCTTGAATTTTTAAGCATTACATAGGTACAACACCTTAAAAGAGGTGACCTAAATTTTGTATCAATATACAAAGGTCAATACCCAGGTAGCCAAATATAATCTTAATTTTGCATCAATATACAAAGATCAGTAGTGATGTAGCCAAGTATAATCTTAATTTTGTATCTATATGCAAAGATCAATATCAATGTAACCAAATATAAGCTTAATCTTGTATTGTGGAATCTAAGAAATCCTTACCACAAGGGAAATCTGTGTTATCCTAAGTGTTAACATGTATATAGTTAAACACTTCTCATTGTTAATGTAGCCATTTTTCTAGAAATTATATTAACTGTAAAGTAAAAGTTAAGTTCATGTCATCAAGCTGTGTCCCCAGGAATGTATTTACGGGAAACTGTTGCTATGCAGATGAAGGAAAAAGATGTTCAATCTAGTCAAAATAACCGGGTTTTGGCAGCCAATCTGTTACTTATGTTCTGTTGTTATGATTTTTCTGAAAATTCCACAACCAAGACAAAAATTGTTTTCATGCATGCCTGGTTTTGACTACCATACCATCTATTGTTTATGCAATTAGAAAATGCCCTAACTGCCAAAGAAAAAATAATAAACATCAAATTATACCTTATAATGGTCAACCTGACCACTGCTAGTTAGTTAGTAACAAGAGCCAATCAAAATTGGACATGACTAGTTGCCCAAATGTCATCCAATCATATAATAGAAAACTTGTTTTTTTTGTTGAAATCTGCATATAAACTTTATGTTTTCTGATCTGGGAGTGGATTACACTAATTGATTTTTGTATGTTGAGCCACCCCTGCATCCCTGGGATGAAACCTTCTTGATCATGGTGTATGATACTTTTGATGTAATCTTGGATCCGGTTTGCAAGTACTTTATTGAGTAATTTTACATCCTTGTTCATAAGTAAAATTGGTCTGAAATTTTCTTTCTCCATTGGGTCTTGGTGGTTTAGATATCAGGGTGACTGTGGCCTTGTTGCATGAGTTCAACAATGTTTCTTCTGTTTCTATGTTATGGAAGAATTTGAAGAATATTGGTTTTAGCTCTTCTTTGAAGGTCTGGTAGATTTCTGAGCTGAAACAATCTGGCCGTGGACTTTTTTTGGTTGGATGACTTCTATTGAATTCTTTTATTTCCTTAAGGGTTATAGGTCTGTTTAATTTGTTTACCTGTTCTTGATTTAAACTTAGTGGGTGGACTCTATCAAGAAAATTATCCATTTAGTTTAGGTGTTCCAATTTTGTGGAGTACAAGTCTTTGAAGTAGGACCTAATGATTCTTTCAATTTTCTCAGTGTCTGTTGTTATTTCCCCCTTTTCATATCTGATTTTTGTTGATCTGAGTATTTTCCCTCTGCCTTTTAGTTATTTTGGCTAAGAGTGTGTCTATTATGTTAATTTCTTAAATAACCAACTCTTGGTTTTGTTGATTATTTGTATTGTTCTTTTTGTTTCTAAGTTATTGATTTCAGCCCTGAGTTTGGTAATTTCCTGCAGTCTGCTCCTCTTGGGAGTGTTTGCTTCCTTTTGTTCTAGCTCTTTCAGGTGTGCTCTTTGGTAGCTAATATAGAAACTCTCCAATTTCTCCTTGAAGGCACTTAGTGCTACAAACTGTCCTCGTAGCACTAATTTCAATGTGTCCCATAAGTTTGGGTATGTTGTGACTTCATTTTCATTGAATTTTAAGAAGGCTTTAATTTATTTTTTATTTCTTCCCTGACCCAGAGTTCATTGAGTTGTTCAGTTTCCACGAGTTTGCAGGCTTTCTGTGATTGTTGAAGTTCAGCTTTATTTCCTGATGATCTGATAAATTACATGTGGTAATTTCAATTTTCCTGTATCTTTTGAGGCTTGCTTTGTGACAGACTATATGGATGATTTTGGTGAAGATTCTATGAGGGGTTTTATAAGAAAGCACATTCTTTTGTTTTGGGGTGAATTGTTCTGTAGATATCAGTTAGGTCCATTTGATTCATGGTGTCTGTCAGGTTCATTATTTCTGTGTTTGGTTTCTGTATCTTTGATCTGCCCAGAGGTGAGAGTGTTGTGTTGATGTGTCGCGCTATTAATGTGTTTCTTTAACAAATATGGGTGCCCTTACATTTGGGTCATATATGTTCAGTATTGAGATGTCATCGTGATGGATTTTTCCTTTGATGAGTATGAAGTGTCCTTCCCCATTTCTTTTGATTAATAATGGTTAAAAATCTAATTTATGGAATACTAGAATGGCTACTACAGATTGCTTCTTCAGTCTGTTTGCTTGGTATATCTTATTCCAGCCCTTTACTTGGAGATCATGCTTATCTTTTGTTCTGACGTGTATTTCTTGTAAGCACCATAATACAGGATTCTATTTTTGCATCCATTCTGCTAGCCTGTGTCTTTTTATTGGGGAATTGAGTACATTGATGTTGAGTGATATTAATATTCAGTGATTTCTACTTCCTGGCATCTTGATGTTGGTGGAAGTAGTGTGTGAGTGAGCTTCTCTTCTTTTGGTTTTTCTACCATTAGGTTATTTGTTTCTTGTGTTTTCTTGTATGTAGTTAAACACTTTGGGTTGGAGTTTTACTTCTAACATCTTCTGTAGAGCTGGAATTGTGCATAGATACTGTTTAAATTTAGTTTTGTCACGGAATATCTTGTTTTCCCCGTCTATGTTGATTGACAATTTTGCTCCAAATAGTAGTCAGGCCAGGCATTTGTGGTTTTTTAGGGTCTTCAAGACTCCTGGACCAGAAGGCCCTTCTGGATTTTAGTGTCTCTAATGAAAAGTCAGGTGTGATTCTGATAGATTTCCCATTACATGTTACTTGACTCTTTTTCCTAGTAGCTTTTAATATTATTTCTGTGATCTGTAGATTTAGGGTTTTGATTATTATATGGCAGGAGGATTTTCTTTTCTGGTCAAAACTATTTGGAGTTCTGTAGGATTCTTTTACACTTATATGTGCTCCTCTCCAGTAGGGTGACAGAGCTGGCTGATCTCAGGGTGGTGTTTCTGGGGCCTGCAGGCTCTGTTTGGAGTAGTGACCAGTCTCAGTGTTCATGCCAGAAATTCAAACACTGTCTGTGTTTCACAGTCGGCTGCAGGACCACACATTCTCTCCACAGTGACTAATCTCATTCACCCACTACTCAGACACCATGCTCTATGGAAGACACCATCTTGGACCCTCTTCTGGTTGTAATACATTTACAACTTTTTAACTTTAAAGTTGCCACAGTGAAGCTGCTGTTCATCAGATAATGTGAAAGTCTTATACATTTAATAGAAATTATACTTCCAATTCCAATTTTGATCTTTCCCTTTGACAAAAATATGTAGCATAATATTCCCCAGCTGGGAATCAGCAGGGAGCGACAATTCCTAGTGACTCGAGTGATATATGTAACAAGCTATATCTTATGGTTTGCTTTGTTTTTAAGCTAGGTTATATTTTGTACATTAAATTCTTAGAATGTATTTTCAATCTAAGATATTTTCATTTTCCAAAAGGATTTCATGAGATGTAATACCATTTTAAGCTCATGTGCATTGGCAGAAATGTATGTTTGTGCAGGTATACACATGTGCAACACTTGCATTTAGATGCTTGTCTAAGACAAGCATAGACGGTTGTCAGCAATGAAAAACTAGAGTATAGTTTGCATAATTTAAGGCCTTTTTTCTAAAGATGAAAGCAATAAATTGATCCAATAATGTCAACATTCCAATCCTGTGGTCAAAATCATACAACTTCCTCTTCTTTCTGGAGGAAATTCCCCTTTCTTGTTGTGACAGAAATTTATTTCACTGAACTCAACTTCTGCTGATAGTATTTTAAATTAATAGCTACATCAGCCCACTAACTAGTATATTTATTTGAGAGATGCTATATAAAGTTTTTCTTAGTACAGATTATTGTTATAGTACAAATACTAAGAGCATGTAATATATGACTTAAATATATATGAAAAGCCTTTTAGAATGGTTTCACCTTTGTTAAAGATATGTCTTCATCATACAAAGGCTTGTCATATGGGTTATAGATAAACTTATTAACCCATATTTTATAAATAAACTGATAAATGCTTGTTAAAACAGAAGAAAGGGATAAATAGCAACTAAGAACCAGATAGGAATATGTGTGATGATAATGGGATAATAACGGGTCACAGGGAAAGTGCAAGCTTTTTTTTTCCCAGTTGCCCATGACACCCTCCCTGAGCACTGGTGTATAATTGCCAATAGCCAAATGATTTTTTTCCTTAAAGTTCTGTTAGAGCACTCAAGATTTTTCTTACCTACATTTTTTTGCTTGCTCAGTTATTAGAATATGTATTTGGGAAATTATCAGGTATAAATATGAGGACCAGAAATATCTGACACATGTAACATAAAATGCTCTCTTGTGGTGAAAATAATTAGTTATATAGTGAAATTGTTTTATATATTACATCAAGTGAGGTGGAACAGGCCTGAAATTCCAGCATTTAAGAGACTGAGGAAGGAGGGTGAGTAGTTTGGATCCAACATTTTTTACACAGTGAGTTCCAAGCCACCCTGATTCATATAAACAAACTGTCTAAAATAGTAAGATTAATAATAATAGTATCACTTAAGCCATAAAAATGTAATATGATGTAGATTAACATCCAAGAGAGTAAGGATGGGAATCAAAAATATACCTGATGCTAATTTTCCAAGCTATGATCTATGAACAAGAGTTGTGCCCACCATTTTCATTTTCCTAGTGCTGCTCATACTTATCAATACAGAGGGTCAAGAATGATAAAATCATGAGATCATTTCATATTTTTTTCAAATTTACATTTTCCCCCTCCAACAGCCCACAGGAGATGAATATTTTGCCATAATACAACCTCCAACTTCCACATAATTCTTGAACCCTTGATTTGGAAGCTAAGAAAGAAACTAAGAGAGAGAAAAAAATCTATACTTCTGTTTCCAAGTTCTTGTGGGCACTGGACTTCCACTTTCCCAGTCATATTCTAACCAATACTGTTTGTGCTTTCCGTATCCAGTCTTGCTATTGCCTATTGTTTTCATTTGTTAATATAATATATTTATTGTTGCTGTGGGTGTACATGTTACATGGAGTACTGTGGTAGTTAAATGAGTAACTTTTGGAAGTTGGTTCTCTCCTTCCACAGTTGGTTCTAGGGATCACACCCAGGTAATTAGGCTTTCATTACAGGGTTTTCTTTTACCACATAGCCATTTTACTATCCTATCCACCTGCCTGCTTTACTCCAGCACTGCTATCACGTTCATTCCTTTTTTTTTAAAATTATGTTTATTTATTACTTCAACTTACATCTCCATCACATTCCCTTCCCTCCACCCTTCTTGGTCCCACTCTCCCATCTTCTACCTCCTTTCCCACCTATCCTCCTCCTCCAGTGTGGGGTGTCCCCACATCTCACCCCACCTTAGTTGATCAGTCATATGAGGACTAAGAGCTTCCCCTTGCACTGGGGACCTACAGGGTAGCTGCACAGGGAAAATTGTCACACTAACGGGTAACAGAATCCACTTTCCTGTTCCTTTTGGCCTGTTGGTTGTAGGATAGTTATCCTGTACTATATGGCTAAAATCCAGTTATAAGTGAATACATGCCATGTGCATCTTTATGGATCTGGGTTAGCTCACTCAGGATGAGCTTGAAGAAAGGCTCAAAATCCTTAATCATCAGATAAATACAACTGAAGATGACTCTGAGATTCCATCTCACACCTTTCAGAATGGCTAAGATCAAAAACTCAAATGAAGGCACAGGCTGGTGAGGTTGTGAGAAAGAGGAACACTCTTCCATTGCTGGTGGGAGTGCACACTTGTACAGCCACTCTGGAAATCAGTCTGGCGATATCTTAGAAAACTTGGAATAGCTCTACCTCAAGACCCAGCCATACCACTCCTAGGCATACATCCTGAAGACTCCTCACCAAACCACAAGGACATTTGCTCAACTATGCTCATAGCAGCTTATTTATAATAGCTAGAAACTGGAAACAACACAGATATCCTTCAAGAAAAGAATGGATTTTTAAAAAAATGATACATTTACACAATGAATTACTACTCAGCTATCAGAAACAAGGAAATCATGCAATTTTCTGCGAAATGGATAGCACTCCCATTTTTAAGATTATTCTTCTGTCCCTATTCTGAATTAAGGTGGAGGAATTTCTCTCCTAATGTCATTCTTTCTATAAATAATTAAATTTTACTTAAAATTTCTCATGATTGTTCCTTTTCTCTTCCTTTTAAATTCAAACATATGGTTGAAGACTAGATAATTGTAGTCTCACAGTTAAGTTTTAAGTTGTTTAGGAATTAAACAGATACTCTATGTCTAAGAAGATGTTTTTAAGTTGGTAATGCAAGTTAGAATGGAAAATGAGTTAAGTACAGAACTTTAACCTCATGGAGATAGATGGATAAAAGAATATTCCTATCAGGTGCCAAATATTTATTGACTGGACATTGGGGAATATATATTATACCTTATAATTTTCATAATTGTGCCCTAATTATTCAAAAAAAGAATTATGAGTTCTGGGAGAAGGAGGAGAGGGTGGGAAGGTGCAGATGGGAGGGGTGGAGTGAGGTGATGGAGATGTAACTTGAAGTAATAAAGAAACATTGAAAAGAAAGTTACCTTGCAAGTATATTTGTTATGTTCCATTGGGTTTATTACCTTGAACATCTCAGTTAATAGGACAAATTAATATTCCCTAACAGTAAGAGAAAATAAAATAGTTATTCCAATAATATCCTCACATAGTTAAGATTATAGATTATATTTAATAAATTATGTGTAAGAAACTTCAAAGTTTTTCCAAATGTAGTCTTCTGGAACTGTTTAAAGAAGTTATTAAACCTTTGTGTAATTAATTAAGTATGTAATAAATCTGGCATGTTATAAATTGTTCCAGGAAAGCTTTCCTGTATTTTGAAATGCTTCTGAAAGCAAGTATAGGAGAAATATAGTATAATTATTTTGATAAGAAGGATCTTGCCATATTTAATATCTTAATGCTTTCTATTATGAACCAGAAATATGCTTATGTTATTTGACCACATTTTCTTGCAAAGCATTACATAGGAAAATTAAATGTAGATAGTTCTCTTGTTGACTCTTTGAAGTGAAATGTTGGAATTATTTGTGTCATTTTGCAGAAACATAAATAAATTAAGGTAAGCAGAATTTCTTCTATGATACATTAGATAGTTTTAAAAGTAAAGATAAAAAATAAAAATGATTCATTCTCCCTTTATAAGTGCTACTGTTGTCATTTTCAAAATAATCATATCGTAGGGGCATATTTTTATTCTTTGAAATTTGCAGGTAAAGATACAGAATTCACTGAATAAATATGCATATACAATTTTACATGTTCTTTCTTCAAGAATGTCAATAATATTGAAATAGAAGTTGAAGGAAAAGTTGTTGTGTGCTAAGTATATGCTTACCCATAGTTATGTCTTTATCATTATTCAAAGGTAGGTTCAATTTCTGCACCATCATTTTTCATCTAGCTCACCAACTGAATATATTTTATAGGTGTCAGAGTTATTAGATTTACCATCTGCAAAATAATCATCATTGAGAATTATAGACCACTTAGAAGATTGGCAAGGACAAGCTAAAACTGAAAATAGGTCTCTCAACAGGCATGCAAAATCATAGAAGTGATTCAGTAAATTCTTAAAGCTATTTTCCTTTCATGGTAGGAAATGGAAGAAGTTTATATTTTTGAGATTGTTTGCAGAATAAACATTGGAAGCTGAAAA
>CAJQZJ010026385.1:0-24017 GCA_907164525.1 Lophiomys imhausi
TTCACATATTGACTCACATAGAAAGTTGGATGATGAACTTTACATTTTTCAATAAGTTTGTATATCTGCCCTAAGTCCTCTTACAGATAGTCAGTCATGTATAATTGAGATGCTCACCTTGGAAGCCTTCCTTCTCAGTGTGTGGTTTTCTATGGTCTTGTTCTGCTGAACTACTGTTGGATGGGCTGGAGAGATGGCATGGCTATATTAAAGGCTAGGATCACAACCAAAAATCTGTTGATGGCTTCTTTTGCATTTTTTGTCAGTGTGAGACACTTTAAGTCACTAATAATCAGAGCAGTGACGTAGTTTCCAGTCACACTTCTTCACTTCCTCTCTAACACATTGAGCTGCAGTCAGCAGAAGTCCTGGTCATTACCTGAGCTTGCAATGTCTATACACCTTTTCATGTTTGTTTTGCTCTTTGTTTCTTTGATTTTGGTTGTTGTTGTTCAAGTTCTACCTTCCCTTAAGTGTAGGAAATAGTGATCGGTGAGTATAATTAGTCTCCACTAGCGATCCCTGAGGTAAATTGCTCCTAGAAAGGTCCTGGGTAATTACTGTGTCTTTAATGAATTACACAGCATCTGGAGTCCTCTGGGATGAAGGACATCTAAGGCCCAGGATGGCAGCAGGGGGATGTGAGTAGGGTTGGTGCAGATATCTGACAAGTACAGAGGCTGCTATTCCTGTGTCTGCAAATAAAATAAAGGTGAGCAGGACCCTGAACCAGAAACTTTGACTCAGTCTCAGAAGAGCTGAGTACATTCAGGAAAATAAGCAGGTGTCTTGTTTTGAATCCACATGCATTTACAGTGTGATGCAGGACCATTTTTCAGGTATGATAACATCTCTCTTTTCTCTGTCTCCTAAACATGCAAGTATGTGTTTCACAGACATCATGCAGCCCCTTTCATATTTAAGGGCTTATTATAATTACTCATTATGTAAATTTTCTCTCAATATCCTACCATTTCAACAGAAGATTAGTCTTGTGAGTTGAGTTTAGTGCTGTCGTGCTGAAGGGTTGTTTACTATACATTTTCCTCTGAGGTCTTAATGAACTCTAAATTAGCACTCTACCCAAGAGGATGATTAATTTATTTGTATGAGGCCACGTATTTCTGTTTTGTGGGTATTGTTTGTGATTGCTCTTAACTGCAGTCCATCAAGGGTGATATTAATATCATCTAGGTGTTCATTTAAATTTGTAATGATGACTACTCAATCAAAGTCAGTGATTCTACAGAGTCTAAAATGATACTCAAGTGTACTAAATGTTTGAAACATATCCCTCTTGATTTTTATGTGTAGTTTCATTTGAGAACTGTGGGCTTAACATCTAAAGAAGCTATGAAGTCCATTGGCTCATCAAGAGAGATTCAGAGACAGCAGTTTTGCATGTTGAGGACAATCTTGGATATATAAGGAGAGCATCTTTTTGAATGGTGCATGATTATTTTTCTACATATTTTCCCCTTTGTAATGCTAATCCACAATGTCTAAGGGTGCGCACGTTGAATTCAGATGCATTAAAGCAAGCAAATCTGTAAAGTTATAAGCAGCCAGATTTGGTTGTGGTGTTTCAGAGAAACTTACTTAAATCTCCTTATGTTTCTCCTGTTCTGTCAACTTTGAGACATGTGATAGATTCTGAAACCAGTGTGGTCCAGAATCACAGGTTAACATTCATGTGTGTGTGTGTGTGTGTGTGTGTGTGTGTGTGTGTGTGTGTGTATACATGTGACTAGGATATAGAATAGATCATGACAGGTGCAGGTGCTTGTTGGAGATTAAGAATTATTGTAAACAACCAAATGGAATGCAGGCATATGTAACTTATCCTACATATAGTTTACAATTGATGGAAATATAGCTTATACCAGTGGTCAAAGTACTAATTGCATAGGAAATGTATAGGATGCTGGGGTACATGGTTAGATGTCTCATTTAGTATATAAAGAAAGAAAACATTTAGCTGAACATGTGAAAAGAAATATGCCTCACATATGAGTGAGGATGAACTAGATGAAGGGAAACAGAGGGGAGGAAGTGATAGGCAAGGGGAGGACAACTCTAAAATGTGACAGCTGAAGAGATTTACCCCAGAAATGAATGATGAGGAAAAACAGGGGAAACCATATGGTGATATGCCACTGGCTCCTGTGAGATAAGGAAACAGCATTGATGCCCCTGATAGGAGCTCTGTCCTTACCCTCAGAGCAACAGTGGTAATCTGAAAAATAATTCAGAAAACATATGAAGGAACTCCTCTGCTAGAATGCCACAGTGTAAATGGAGCATGTTGAAGGAGAAGAGAAGGGTCAGGAGACATGAGAACATGGACATGAACTGAGTCAGCTTCTACACTCCACTAAAGAAAAGATGTGTTCCTCATATATTGATATAATCTCCCAGACAGGAATAGATGAAATAAGAGGAGAGTGGAGGAGAGATTCTGGATAATACACAACATCATCAATGTAAAAAAAAATGAATGGATCTAAATTCACATAGTTCTGACTCAAACCCGAATTTCTTTAATCATCCTATGGTGGACTGGAGAGGTAGGAGAATGAGGAATGCTTCTGAACACAATAAAGTGAAGACTTGAATTTCACTTGGGGTTTTTGAGCTTCTGATCCCTGTTATAAATGCAATGGAAGGAAGATGATTAGCTAACACTGGAGCAGAAATCTCTTTGTTACAGGTGCATGCCTGTCTGAGTTAGAAATGGTAATCTAAGGCATTGGAATATGGGAGCTTTCCTTGACATTTATATAAAATTATGATGGTAAAGTTTATATAAATTCTCCAAGAACATCAATATATAAAATAGAGCAAAATGCAAAAGAACAAACAATGGTCACCCAGGATGAGCAGTTCATATGAGAGAGAAACTTTAGTCTAATTTATATCTCAGTACAAAAGACATAGATAAAACTGTCTAGGAAAGGAGCAGAGATTGAAACATATTAAAGAGGAGTTGAGAAAAATCATGAATGATTGTAATGATTATAGACATTTGGAGTTTAAAATTATAATTAATATGATGATTTTCAGATTCATTGTAGTAGAAAATATATCCTAGATATATGTTTGTTTTACTGTAAATTTAAAGAGATCCTGATATCTTCTCATTAGGATACTGGAGAGGAAGAACAAGAATGAACAACAAAACTGCCATCTTCCAATTCCTCCTTCTGGGCCTGCCCATCCCCCCAGAACACCAGCTTCTGTTCTATGCCCTGTTCCTGGGCATGTACCTCACCACTGTTCTGGGAAATCTCATCATCATCATCTTCATTCTACTGGACTCCCATCTCCACACACCCATGTACTTGTTTCTCAGCAACTTGTCCTTCTCTGACCTCTGCTTTTCCTCTGTCACGATGCCCAAGTTGCTGCAGAACATGCAGAGCCAGGACCCATCCATCACCTATGTGGGTTGTCTGACACAAATGTACTTTTTAATGGTTTTTGGAAATCTGGATATCTTCCTTCTTTTGGTCATGGCCTATGACTGATATGTGGCCATCTGTTTACCCCTTCAATATTCCAGCATCATGAGCCCAAATCTCTGTTTGTTTCTGGTGTTACTGTCCTGGATGTTTACAATGCTGCATTCCATGTTGCACACCCTACTCTTAGCCAGATGGTCATTTTGTGAAGACAATGTGATCCCTCACTTTTTCTGTGACATATCTGCCCTGCTCAAGTTGGCCTGCTCTGACATTTATATTAATGAATTAATGATATTTATCTTGGGAGGACTTGTTAGTGTCATCCCATTCTTACTCATCATTGTGTCCTATGTACAAATTGTCTCCTCCATCCTAAGGGTTTCTTCTACTCGGGTTATCCACAAGGTCTTCTCCACCTGTGGCTCCCACCTGTCTGTGGTCTCACTGTTCTATGGGACAATTACTGGTCTCTACATATGTCCATCAGCTAATAACTCTACAGTGAAGGAAACTGTCATGGCCATGATGTACAATGTGGTGACTCCCATGCTGAATCCCTTCATCTATAGCCTGAGGAACAGAGACATGAAAAAGGCCCTGATAAAAGTACTCTGCAAGAAGGAAATATCTTTATAATGACAACACTGGTATTTTTACTTAAATTTGCCTAGTAAATATATTTATACTAAAATTTTAAAATGCATCCCTACAAAGGGAAACAGGAACATACTACATAATATTTCTATTTGCATAAGGGAGTTTTACAAAATAGTTTAGTTAGGGAAAAAGACCATAGTGACTAGGTGATGGCATTCTCTGACTTGGATAGGTTATTCTAAAAAATTAAGTAACAGTCACTGTTTCATCAGATACCCATTCCTTACATTCTATTTTACTGAAAATAGATTCTTCTCTTATATAATACATTCCAACTACAATTTCTTCTCCCTACACTCCTCCTATCTCCCCATACTGTTCTCTCCCCTATATCTATTCCCTCTGTATTTCCTCTTCAGAAAAGATCAGGCCTCCAAGAGTTGACAGCCTAACAAGAGGAAACAAGATAAAATAAGACAAGTTAAAAGCCCTTGGATCACGACTGCACGAGAAACCATTTAGGAGGATGTGATTCTCAAGTCCCGGAAAAGAGCGAGAGATAGATCTGCTCCCACTGTTAGGATTTCCATAAAAACCAATCTAACAAAAAAAAAAAACACCAAACAAACAAGTAAAACCAACAAAAAAAAAACAGAACAAGCTTACAGCCCTAACAAACTCAGAGGAGCTGGTACAGACTCATGTAGGCACTGTGGCTATTTCATTTTAAGTGAGTCATTTGAGCCCTGCTTTGTAGATCTGGTGGGCCATGTTCCCTGGTATCTTTCATTACCTCTGATGTCTACAGTGTTTCCCTCCGTTTTCCATGGTGTTTCCAGATCTCTGAGGGAAGAAGCTGATGGAGACCTCCAATTTAGACTTTCTCTGTCTACATAATATCTGACTTTCAGTTTCTGCAACTTCTTCAATCATGTACCCAGTGAATTCTTTCTAACGACAACTGGTAAAGGCACTGGTTTACAATTATAGCAGAATATCATCAATAATCATTTCATTGACTTTTCTTCCTCTGTGGCTAGTTTCTAGGTAATCCAATCCCTGGTTCCTGACTATCTCGGCAGTATAGGGCCTCACTTCCCTCTTGTGATTGGTTCTCAAACTAAACCAAACATCGGTTGCCACTCCAACAAGTTCTGCTCCACTATTGGCCCATGACATCTAACAAGGAGGACAGACCGTAGGTGGAGGGTTTTGTGGCTGGGTGGGTGTCCAGGTTTCTCTTTCTGAAGCCTGCAGATTACTTTCTTGTGCCAAAGAATCTACAATGTAGGGGTGAAGGCTCCAAGTCCACATCAGTTGGACCTCTCTAAGTTCAATGAGATGTGTGGATGTTATCCTTGGCATTATGGCCCACTGTCAGTTATCAGAGAGCTAACCTCTGTACTAGCATCAGCCTGGGTTATTTAAGGATCTATATGGGAACTCCTAGGCCAACAATTCAACCCAATGTAATAAAATTCTACCAATGGGAACCTCATCTGGATAGAAAAAAAATCTACTTCAGACTCTGTATCTTTCAATAGCAGGAGTCCTCACTGGGCCATGCTCATAAATTTCAGAGGTTTCCACTACATTGTTTCCACACTGCTCCCAAAAGCCCCCCTACATTCCAGTTGTCTCTCCCACATTCTCCCTCCATCTGTCTCCCCAACCTGAACCCATACACTCCTGTACCCACTTGTTTCTAGTCTAACCACAGAATTTATTTTATTTCTCCATTCCAAGGAGATCTATGTTTCCCCTATTAGCCCTTGTCTTTTCATAACCTCTCCAGGTCTGTGGATTGCAGCTTTATTATCATTTATGTAACATCTAATATCCACTCATAAATGAATGCATACCATATATCTTTCTGGGTCTGGGGTACCTCACTGAGGATGAATTTTTTTAGTTGCAACAATTTGCATGCAAATTTCATGATGTCATGGGCCTTTTTTGTTTTCTTTTAATAGTTGGGCAATACTCCATTGTATTTCTGCATTTTCTTTCTTTATCCATTCTTCAGTTGAGGGACATCTAGGTTGTTTCCAGTTTCTGGCTATTATGAATGAAGTCACAATAAATATCATTGAGAAAGTGTCATTGTGGTAAGATGGAGCCTTATTTGTAATAGCTAGAAACTGGAAACAACCCAGATGTCCCTCAACCGAAGAATGGATTAAAAAACTGTGGTACATCTACACAATGGAATACTACTCAGCTATCAGAAACAATGAAATTATGCAATTTGTAATCAAATGGATGGAACTAGAGAAGTTCATCCTGAGTGAGCTAACCCAGACTCAGAAGGATGAACATGACATCTATTCACTTTTAATCAGATTTTAGCCATATAGTACAGGATAACTATACTACAACCAATGCACCAAAGGGAACAGGAACATAGACTTTTTGTTTTTCCTGTCAATGAGACACTTTGCCCTAGTGGTGCTGCCTTGTAGGCCCCCAGTGTATGAGGAGGCTGTTGGCCCTCATATGACTGCTGAACTGGGGCAGGGGACTGTTATATGGGAACACTCCACTCCAGAAGAGTGGGATGGAAGGGTTAGGGGGTAGAGGGTGGGAGGATGGGACTGGGAGGGGTGAAAAGAGGACACTATGATGGAGGTTTAACCTGAAGCAATAAATAAATTAATTAATTTTAAAAAAATGGAGAGCATCTTCTGCCTTTATGTCCAAGAGTGGTATAGCTGGGTCTGAGGTAGACTGATTCCTAATTTTCTCAAGATTTTATTATTTTATCCAAATTTTTGTGTTGACTGCACTATAATATTTAAATAGTTATATTTAAATCCTAGGCCAATGCTCCATTGCATCCAAATATCTCAAATACATAACTAGAGAAGTCTTATAGAGAAATCTTGGTGGTACACAACTGCAAGCTTCACCACTACTGTTTAGCATTCAAGCACTGATAAATTCTATATGCACTACTAGGAGAGAAATTTAATCATCAATTTCACACAATAATGATCTATGTGAGCTATAATAACTCTATACATGCCCACTGGTGCAATTCTACCATGAATATTATGGGAATATCCACATTTTTTGTTGGATGTAAGACCTGTTCCATGAGCTAGACCATAAACCCAACACTGTTAATGAGGCCAATACCCCAAAACTACATGTTGTGGGCCTCAGGGCAAAACCCACTACTGTGATTCAGCTAAGTGAACATAGCAATAAAATGACTCTTTTTGACATGCTGTTGTGCCTATAGATCAGTGTATCATTCAAATCTCATCAAGAAAGTTTCTCCTTGCAGTAAAGGAAAATTAACAGAGACCCACAACTATACAGCATGAAGAGTTAGAGGGCCTTTGTTGTGCTCAGCCTTAAATGGGATGTCTATATCATACCGTTCCCACAAATCTCAGGTTTTGGTTCCTCCCTCCAAAAGGCAGAAAGATTATAAGAGCCAAAGTTGTTGGATGACTCTAAGGAAAGAGCTCTTTCCAGACTCAACAGGACAGATGCCCATGTGAATTGTCTGAAATGTGACAACACACACAAGACCTAGGAGAAGAAAATCCAGTTTTCTTCAGTGGATTGATACTGGCATGTGAACCACACTCTTAGTTTATCAACCAAACTCCATACTAGGAGTGGCTTGCCAACACAATTAAGACTGTATTGGGGGAGGGATTTTCTTTGATAGTTAATTAATTCATTTCTTTCTTTGTTTTATGAGAAAGAACTTGGGTAGGAAGGATTTTTAAAGGATTTCAAAAATAGAAAGATATGATAAAATACACTGTATGAAATTCACAAACAATATATGAAAACAATTTTTAGAAAGTTCAACGTGTGGTTGTTACCACAGGAATCAGAAAGTCAACTCATAGTAGTCTGCTACAATTACAATAGTATTCAAAGAAGCAATTGAGTGTAAACATCTATAGCAATTATATTTATAACTTTCACAAAGTGGAAAGAGCCGGTAACTGATAACTAGGGAAAAACATGTTGTGTACCATGCAAAGAAATGCTAATTATCAATGATAAAAAATAACTGAATAATTGAGATATTTATATGTGCTCCTATATACATGTACATCAAAAAACATCATAGTAATAAAAGAGTGGAAACTGTATATTATTTAGTTCCATTCTTATAAAATTGTGAGGCAAGTTAGTATGAAAGCCGAGTTAGATATAGAACTTTAAACTCATGGAGATGGTTAGATAGTAGAATGTTAAAGTCAGGTGCCAAATACATATGGACTGGACATTGGGAATGTATGCTAAGCCATATAACTCTTATAATTGTGGCCTATTTATTTCTGTTGTTTTGTATTGTATTTTTAGTTATAAGAAAAAGAACCATTTTTTGGACTGAAAGGAAGAGCTGCTGGGGGGAAAAAAGAAATACCTTAAACTAAAAAAAAAAAGAAGGGAAGAGGATGGGGGGTTGAGGGGGAGGAGGGTGGAAGGGTGGGACTGTAGGGGGGGAGTAGGGAGGGGATTGTGATTGAGATGTAACTTGAAGAAATAAAAAATAAATTATTAAAAAAAGAAGCAGAAGGAAACACCTGTGTGCTCTATGTCCCACTAAATGCTTTAAAGCAAGTAAAAGTTTATCTGCTTTCTTTATATTTTGATTAATAAACAATGATTACTCAGAATGAGAAGCATGCAACTTCAGAAAAGCGTGGTTCTCATAGACACAAAATGACTTTGGGAGATTGGTTTCATTTAATCCTGGCCAAAAAATTTTAATGGAAACAACATCCATAGCACAGTATTTAGGAACTATCTTTAATAAACATCCCTGAGGTGCTGTGTAATGTGAAATTAATTCAATTACTCAGTCTACTTCATGTTCAGAAAACTGTATTGGATACTGTTACTGGATGTATGTGATGGTTAATCTCAGCATCATCATGATGAGATTCAGAATCAACACTGAAACAAATCTCTTGGGATGTATGCAAGGACGTACATAGAGTGGGGTAATTGAGGTGAGAAGACTCACTCTACATATGGGTGGTACCTGACCGTGGTCTAGACCTTCAGAATGCAAAAAAAAAAAAAAAAAAAAAAATCAAGCTTATCACAAGCACCCATCATTTTCTGTTTCTCTGAGGATACAGTATGACCAGCTTCTCTTGCTCCTGTCTTCCTGACTTCCCTGACATGATGAGCTGTACTCCTTTCATATGCCACAATAAACCCCACTTTCCCTTAAAAATATTACTGACAAAAATACATGAAGTAGAATGGTTTGCTCCTGCTGCATCAGGTTAGGCTGGAGATAATGGAGAGGAGCAAGGAATGGTCCAGAAGTTTGTTTGAAGAAAACAATTGTGTGATAACTGCATAGTTAAATGCACAAAAGCTGTGTAAGTATGCATTTCAAAGCAATGAATAATAGAATTCCCAGGGATGGTTCATCATGGAATATAACACCAATTTTCACTAAATTGGAAAGTGAAACATCCAGTCACACCAGTTCTTACCTAAACCAATAGATAGAGGTGTCATTAATCTGGGTTGTTGAAATTATGGTTGCTATGCAAAACTAAAACAAGTAACACTGCGACTTTTCCTGGGGCATGCTTTAAAAATAGTATTTGCATGTTCAAAAGTAAATGCTGATATGACCTATATTTTTGCAATTAACTTGAGAGTAATGGAGATTCAGATTTCCTCAGAATCAAAACTAGCATTAAAACACATTATGAATCTCACCCACCTGGTGACTGCCATGTGCAATAAAAGATTAATGGGTCACAGCTATTGCCTCAAAATACAGGGAGATAGAATTTGCCATTAGGCAGTAATATAACAAATATAGAGTGTGACTGGGGAGATGGTGCTCAGAATATGATATGCAGTTATAGGTGGGATCTTATATGGAACCCTTCCCCAAGGCTCTGGGAACATCATGGAAGAAGAGGAAGATTGGAAGAGCCCAGGGGAAATTACAGTGACTGTGGTCACCTGAACAAAACTTGCACAATATCAAGTCCCAGTTTGAACAATTCTAACATCAGTTGATGTCCCAACAACGATGGAGAAAATATATTAAGGCCCTTCCCTTGGATGAAGTATTATGAGTAATTAACAATTACTGAGGGGGGAGCATTTGTCTTCCCCAGTGATGAACCCTCTGATGGGTTAGCCAATCGCAAATGGTGAGTCCTAGAAAGATATACATGAAGGCAGTGCTGAATGAGATCAGCATGCTGTGTTTGTATGTGGATGAGTTTGTATGTGTAACAACAAAGATTAAAGAGAGAATGCAATGAATTTTGGATGGGATATCAGATATAGGAGGGGTAGTGGGGAGGAAGGAGAGTGGAGAAGTGATGTAATTGTTGTGGTAGAAGTTAGGCCTCTTTAGTGAATTAGTGTGCAGTTCAACTTGGCATCTGGCAGCACGTAAGGAGGAGCTTGGCGTCCCTTTAACATGCTGAAATGGACAAAGCCTAGTTGAGCCCATAGCTCTGTGAGAAACATGAAATGCCCTATTTATTGTAAGTGTATGGCTAAGAAACCACACAAGCTGCAGATGAAGCAGTTGCTTCAAGAAACCATGGGACTGCTGGATATTGTGAGAAATCTTTTTGTTTTCTTTTTTATGTTTATTACTTCAGGTTACATCTCCATCACTGTGTCCTCCTTCCACCCCTTCCAGTTCCGCCCTCCCACCCTCTACACCCTATCCCTTCCATCCCACTCCTCTGGAGTGGAGTGTCCCTACATAACAGTCCCCCACCCCAGCTCAGCAGTCATATGAGGGCCAAGAGCCTCCTCACACACTGGGAGCCTACGAGGCAGCACCACTAGGGCAAAGTGTCTCACTGACAGGAAACAAAGTCTATGATCCTGTTCCCTTTGGTGCATTGGTTGTAGTATACTTATCCTGTACTATATGGCTAAAATCTGATTATAAGTGAATAGATGTCATGTTCATCCTTCTGAGTCTGGGTTAGCTCACTCAGGATGAGCTTCTCTTGATCCATCCATTTGGCTGCAAATTGCATGATTTTGTTGTTTCTGATGGCTGAGTAGTATTCCATTGTGTAGATGTACCACAGTTTTTTCATCCATTCCTCGGATAAGGGACATCTGGTCTGGATTGTTTCCAGTTTCTAGCTATTACAAGTAAGACTGATATGAACATGGATGAGAAAACATCCTTGTGGTTTGGTAAGGAATCATTTGGAAGTATACCCAGAAGTGGAATGGCTGGGTCTTGAAATAGAGCTATTCCAAATTTTCTAAAATATTACCAGACTTATTTCCATAGTGGTTGTACAAGAGAATCTTGTGGGTCCTCATTACCACCAAGGACCACCAGATAATGCAATATATAAACCAGAGAGCTCCATGAGGCTTTTCCTCTTGCCCTCATGAGCTGAGAAGATAAGACATGCTGGAGAAGTGCACAGCAAGGTATGGCATTCACAAGGCTTTAGGCCACAATGGCCATAACCTGAGAGAAGGGGTCTAAGATAGAGACCTTTTGCCACAAGTCAGCCTAATAAGTCTGGCAGAAAAGGAGGGAGGAGTTTGGAAGCCACTCAGAGAATCTTTAGGCCATGAAACATACACGGGACGAAGACACTATAGAAATGAGTCTCAGATGATGGAGGAAGTTGACCTCAAGTTAGTGATTAAACCAGACTGACCTTATAAACCCGTCATAATCTAGCAGTTGAAATGAACTGGCCATACTAACTGGGAAAGTTAGGCCCAACGAACTCTAAGCTTGAAAGAGACTGCCTGCTGGGACTGCTACATCAGATTGCTAAAATCAGATTTTCCTGCATGGACCTATTGTAAGAATATTAATAACTTTTCAAGAAACTTAAAATAGGGTTGGTTAGGTGTTCTTATATATTAAATGTTTATGGGTATTAGGTTTTAGGTATAACTTTACAGGATATAGGTGTTTTATAGGTGTTTGTTAAGTATTAACAAATATAAGTGTTTTAAATAGAAATATTCTGTTAAAAATTATAGTTTAAATTTTAAAATAATCCAGCATGGAGGTGGGAGGGGCTCTTAATGTCCCATCCCTGGCTGAGGAGCTATTGGCAGTTGATGGATGCTGGGTAATGGAGAGTCACTTTTCTTTGAGGGGTGATGGCCATTAACAAGTTGCCCACATTCTAGTGGATAAGTCCACAGCCATGTGTCCACAGCCATATGCATCTGCCCAATACTAATTGGGCACTGAGCTATATATAATACAAATTAAAAAGAACATGAGTTAATAAGAGATGTATAGGGTAGGAGGGCCTTAGGGAGTTGGAGGGAGGGAGTTGAGACATATATGATTAGGATGCATTGTATACATCTAAAAGAAATTTGCACTTAAGAAAAATAAATACTTTAAAATAAGGGAACATTTAATTTACACAAAACTCAGAAACTTTACATTTTTCAAGTATTGCAACTGCATATTTACTTGTATACATGTGTACATGCAAAGTATTTATTACACTTTTATTCACACAACATATGGGAGTTGACTAACTTAAAAACAAACTTAAATCCCTTGCATGTCATTTTACTAGCATATATTAGAAGTCCATGAAGCAGATTTATTTCATTATCATATTTTATACATATGCAGTGTTTTAATCATATTTAATCTATTATTCATGTACTCTCCCATCCTCCTTCTGAATGTATGTTTTCTTTCCTATTCACTAATGATTATACTTAATATCAAGTTTTGTTCTTATTCATACACAAGAGAAAACCCCTGATGTTTGTCTTACTGCATCTGTCATATTTGGTGTAACATGACCATCCTCATTCTTTCTCTTTGGCAATGGCGTGACTTTGTTTAATTACAGAATATGTTCCAAGGAGTGTACGTGCCATACATTCTTTGTTTACTAATTGCCTGTGAGCACTTAGATGATCCCATGAATTAAATTATTATCAGTAATGCCACAAGGAGTGTGAGATGCTGGCCTCTGGTGATAAGACAGCTGTATGTAGGTATGTGGGTTTCTACATTATATGCTGTTTTGCATTCCTTTGAACATGTACTCAGGCATGGAAGAAGTGAATCATCATAGTTCATCAATGTTTTATATTTTTACTATGTTCTGGCCTGAAGAGCTCAGTTACCAGTGTAAGTCTTGAAATAGGACTCTTTAAAGAGAACACATGAGAAAATCTGTATAGCACTATTTCAAACATTGAGCTTTAGATTTGGTTCTGAAAAATAAGAAAACAAGTCAAAAGGAGGAGATGGATAAGTTGGTAAAAATGTTTACTATGCAATCTTGATGTTATGAATTCACTCCTTAGAACCTACAAACAACAAATGTGTTTGGGGTAGCCGTCTACAATGACCATGTCGGCAGGTAGAGAAAAGAAGATCCTGGGTTCACAGATTTGCCAGCCTATCCTATTTGATGAGCTGACTCCAGAGAGATGCCCTATCTCAGTATGAAGAAAGGTGGAAAGTACCTGAGGAATGAACCTCAGATTCTCCCTGACTTCAGCATGCATGCACACACATGTGTAGCACACAAACTTGAGTGTTCACATACATACATGGCAAAATGGGATTGTTTGAAAATAAAAATTCTGTACATGCAAAACAACACTGCAAAGGACCAAAAAATATTGACTACAAAAAAGCATAGAAAGATAAAATAAACCAGAAATTTATAGACCAATCTGTGTGTTGAATACAGATGCATAAAATTATCAACAGAACACTAGGAAAGTGAGTTTGAGAACACATTAAAAATATTGTTCACCATGACCAAGTCAGCTTGATTTGCAGATATGGTTCAACCTATGCAAATCGCTATATATTATATCACACAGATGGGCTCAAGACCAGAAGGCACATGATACTCTCAGTAGATACAGAAGAGAGGCAAAGTGAATCATTCCTCTATGGTAGAAGTCTTGAAGAAAACAGGGAATCAATGGAACTTATATCAAAATAAGAAATAATATAATTGGGTGAGCTATAACCAACATTATGCTTAATGGGGGAAAACTCTAAACCTTTCCATTGAAATCATGAAGAAGTCAAAGGTTCTCTTATTCAATACATAACTATGAGACTTAGCTATATCAATTAGAGAATTGAAGGAAAGAAACATATTTTCAAAATAAATTTTTAACATTTATTTATTCAAGTTACATCTCGTTCACATCCCCTCACTCCATCCCTCCCAGTCCTACCCTTCCACCCTCTTCTTCATCTCCCTTCTCTCTTCCTTGGGTGAGGGGATCACAGCCCTATCAAGCTCCCTCAGTTCATCAGTCACATGAGGGCTAAGAGCTTCCTTTTACACTGGTGCCCAACATGGCAACCCAGCCAGGGTAAGATATTCCACTAACAGGCACCATGGTCCATGACAGACACTGTCCCCCAACCACTTGCCAAGTTGCCTATCATCTATATATGCATAGGGAGGGCTATGTCTGGACTATATATACTTCTCTTCTTTTCTTTTCTTGGTTAGTGTTTCAGTCTCTGTACCCCTCTAAGGGCCTAGATTGTTTGGTTCTGTTGATCTTCATGTGGTGTTTTTGTCCCCTCTGGGTCTTTCTATTCCTCCTCCCTCTCTTATAAACAGCTAACAGAGTTCCACCTAATGTTTGGCTGTGTGTCTCAGCATCTGTTTTGATTCTCTGCTGGGTGGAGTATCTCACAGGATAGTTGTGTTAAGTTCCTGTTCCTTTGGGTTGGTGGATTGTAGGATAGTTACCCTGTGCTAAATGGCTGAAATCTAGTTATAAGTGAATACATGTCATGTGTATTTTTCTGGGTCTGGGTTAGTTTGTCCAGGATGAGCTTTTCTAGTTCCATCCATTGGGTTGCAAATTGCATGATTTCCTTTTTTCTGAGTGCTGAATAGTATTCCATTGTGTAGACGTACCACAGGTTTTTTTTAATCCATTCTTCAGTTGCAGGACATCTGGATTGTTTCCAGTTTCTAGCTATTACAAATAAAGCTGGTATGAACATAGTTGACCTGATATCCTTGTGATTTGGTGAAGAATCTTCTGGATATATGCCCAGGAGAAGTATAGCTAGGCTTTGAGGTAGAGCTATTCTCAGTTTTCAGAGATATCACCAGACTGATTTCCAAAGTGGTTGTACAAACTGTACTAAAAATATTTCTATGTGATATCATATGTCAGGGAAGGTTGGTACCCCATGGTGAGGGAGCTCCCCTTCTCTTAGGAGAAAGAGACTGGTAATGGGGGAAGTGTGTGGGAGTGTGGGACCTGGAGGAAAGGAAGGAGTAGGGCTGTGATTGGGATGTAAAATGAACAAATAAATAAATTAATGAAAAATGTCAAAGTATCTTTATTTGAGAATATCCTTCTATACACAAAAGAATTTAAAGACTCCAACAGAAAAACCTAAGAACAGATAAACAACTTTAATAAAGTAGTGGGATACAAAATAAACATCACACAAAAAAGCAGTAGCCTTCCTATATCCCAACAACAGCTATGCTGAAGAAGAATGATGGCAATAATACAAATTCACAACTATCACCAAAAATAATACACTGGAAGGAACCTAAATAAAGCTCCTTTTCAGGACCCTACTCCAACCCATGCTCCTTTTCTTCATTCCTGGCTTATGCTGGTTTTGTAAGTTATATACTCACATCTAAATATTCAGAGCTAGGATCCAGAAAGAAGAAAGAACATGTAGCATGTGTCTTTCTGGTTCTGAGTTACAACACTGTGTAATATTTTTCAGTCCCATTCATTTATCTGCACGTTTCAGAATTTCATTTCCCTTTACAGCTGAAATGTCTGCATCACATTTTCATTATCAATCCATCAGCTGAAGGACAAGTAGAGATCCACAACTGGCCAAAGTGCTCACAACATGTGGCTGTGGCATGTCCAGGCCCAGTCGCTGCACCCTCAATGCAACCACTGCACTTGAGATCAGGGCGCCATCTTGGAAGAGGGAACAA
Organism: Lophiomys imhausi; assembly: GCA_907164525.1. Classification (NCBI taxonomy): domain Eukaryota; kingdom Metazoa; phylum Chordata; class Mammalia; order Rodentia; family Muridae; genus Lophiomys; species Lophiomys imhausi. Next base: position 16,019 of record CAJQZJ010026385.1, read on the forward strand.
ATATAAAAACCAGAGAATCAGTACCTTGAGACAAGAGTGTCTCCTAAACATGACAGTGAGGCAGTACCCATGAACTTTCAACCATTTGATGAATGATGTATTTGAAAAGCAATAGAAATTATGTTAGTTTGTAAAAATGGCAATAAATGGCTGCTTTAAGATGGAGAATCAGTGGGGGTTGACAGTGCTGTGAGAGAGAGGGGAAACTGGTGTGGGGACATCCCTGGGACAAGGTGGACACCTGGGATGGGGGAGGCTCTTGAGAAATTTTGGGGATGACCCCAGTTGAGACTCCCAGCAGTGGGGTATACTGAGACTGAAGTAGTCACCTCCTGTAGCCAGGCAGGACTTCAGTGGAGGGAAAGGGACACAAAACCACCCACAAAACCTCAACCCAAAATTTGTTCCGCCTAGAAGACATGCAGGGATAAAGATGGAGCAGAGGTTGAGGGAATGGCCAACCAATGACTGGCCCAGCTTGATATCTACCCCATGGGAAAAACCCAAGCCCCAACACTATTAATGATTAAATTTATTTGTACAAGCTGACAAATTACAGTTTTACTGGTATGGTATGTGATTGATCCTAAGTGCAGTCCATCAAATGTGACATTAATTTATCATCTTAGATCTCCGTACAAATTTACAATGATGACTAATCAACCGAAGTTAATGATTCTACAGAATCCAAGATGATATGCAGATACACCAAAGGTTAGAAACATGTCCCTTGTGATTTCCATGTACTATTTCATTTGAGAACTGTGGGCTCAACGTGTAAACAAGGTTATGAAGTCCACTGACCCATCAGTAGTAACAGTTGATGATGATTTCTCTGGCTTCAGATAACTTTGCACACATGATCATAGCACAAAGGTTCTGTTCATTTACAGGAGAAGCAGAAACTGGGAATTGTGACACATTCCTGTTATCTCAGTGCTTGGGATGCAGCAGCAAGAGTGTCACATGTCTGAGGCCAGTATGGAATACATAAGGAGAGCATCTTTTTAAATGGTGCATTATTTTTTCTCACATAGTCGCATGTCTGAGGCCAGTCTGGAATACATAAAGAGAGCATCTTTTTAAATGGTTCCTAATAGGAGCTTTCTCCTTGTACACAGAGAAACAATGGTAATCTGAAAATGAATTCAGAAAAGATATTAAGAAACTCCTCCCTTAGAATGATATCATATAAATGAAACACGTTGAAGGAGAAGAGAACGGTCAGGAGACATGAGAACATGGACATGAACTGAGTCTGCTTCTGCATTCCAGTATAGACAAAATATGATCCTCATATATTGACATAATCTCACAGACAGGAATGGATGAAAAAGGTGGAGAATGGAGGGGGGGACTCTGGATATTGTATGAGAGCAGTTTAATTAAGAAAAACATTAATGGATGTAAATTCATATAGTTCTGAGTCAAACTTGAATTTCTTTTATTATACTATGGCAGACTAGAAATTTAGGAAAACAAGAAATGCTCCGGGAGACAATAAAGTGAAGACATGAATTTCACTTGGGGCTTTTGAGTTCTGAAGCCTGTCATACATGCAAAGGAAGGAAGATTATTAGTTAACAGTGGAATAGATATCTGTATGTTACAGAGACATGCATGTCTGAGCTTGAAATGGTAATTAATACATTAGAGCATATGAGTTTTCCTTGAAGGTCACATAAAATTACAATGAAAAAGTTTATATAAATTCTTCAAGAACATCAAAATGCAAAGTAGCATAGAGGAAAAGTGAACAAACCAGTTACTCAGGACATGCTAGTAGCAGAAGAGCATTAGTTCACTTATATCTCAGCAGAAAAGGCATAGATAAAAGTTTTTAGGAAACGAGGGGAGACTGAAATCTATTAAAGAGAAGTTGAAAAAATACCATTAATGATTTTAATGGTTATAGACATATTGCAGTTTGAGATTATAATTATTGGAATGACTGTCAGATTCATTGTTGTAGAATATATACCTTAGATATATTTTCATTTTATTTTGAATTTTAAGGAATCTTGATATTTCCTCAATTAGGATACTGGAGAGGAAGAATGACAATGATCAACCAAACGGCCATCTCCCCATTCCTCCTTCTGGGGCTGCCCCATCCCCCTAGAGCACCAGCTCCTGTTCTATGCCCTGTTTGTGGTCATGTACATCACCACTGTCCAGAGGGAGGAATCTCATCATCATCATCCTCATTCTACTGGACTCCCAACTCAACATCCCCATGTATTTGTTTCTCACTAATTTGTCCTTCTCTGACCTCTGTTTTTCCTCTGTCACAATGCCCAAATTGCTGCAGAACATGCAGGGCCAGGACCCATCCAGCATGTAAGTTTTCTGACACAGATGTATTTTTCATGGTTTTTGGAAGCCTGGAGAGATTCCTTCTTTTTCATGGCCTATGACTACTATGTGACCATCTGCTTCCCCCTTCATTACACCAGCATTATGAGCCCTAAGCTCTGAGTGTGTCTGGTGTTGCTGTCCTGGGTATTTACCATGCTGTATTCCATGATGCATACCCTACTCTTAGCCACCTTGTCATTTTGTGAGGATAATGAGATCCCCCACTTTTTTGTGAGATATTGGCCCTGCTCAAGTTGGCCTGCTTGACATTTATATTAATGAGTTAATGATATTTATCTTGGGAGGGCTCCTTATTGTCATCCAATTCTTACTCATTATTGTGTCCTATGTACAAACTGTCTCCTCCATCCTAAGGGTTTCTTGTACTCGGGTTATCCACAAGATCTTCTCCACCTGTGGATCCCACTTGTCTGTGGTCTTACTGTTCTATGGGACAGTTATTGGTCTCTACTGTGTTGATCAGCAAATAAATATACTGTGAAGGAGACTGCCATGGCCATGATGTATATTGTGGTGACAGTCATGTTGAACCCCTTCATCCACTCCCTGACGAACAGAGATATGAAAGAGGCCTGATAAGAGTCTTTTGCAAGAAGAAAATCTCTTTATAATGGCAATACTGGGATTTTAAGTTAAATTTATCTACTAACTATATTGATATTAAAATTGCAAAATATATCCATATAATGGGAAACAAGAACATACTACATAATATTTTGCTTTGGAAAAAGGAACTTTGCAAAGTAGTTCAGTTACGGAGGGTGACCTAGTGGCTCAGTGATGCCCTCCTCTGCCTTGCTTAGGTGATTCTAGAAAACATTAGGTAAGAGCCATGTTATATCAGTTATCAATTTTTATATTATTTTCTCTTTTTCTTTTTTTAATATTTATTTATTACTTCAGGTTACATATTCATCACGGTGTCCTCTTTCCACCCCTCTCAGTCCTGCCCTCCCACCCTCTACCCCCTATCCCTTCCATCCCACTCCTCTGGAATGGAGTGTCCGTACTTAACAGTTCCCTGCCCCAGTTCAGCAGTCATATGAGGGCCAAGAGCCTCCTCATACACTGGGGGCCTACAAGGCAGCACCACTAGGGCAGAGTGTCTCATTGACAGGAAACAAAGTCTGTTCCCTTTGGTGCATTGGTTATAGTATAGTTATCCTGTAGTATATGGGTAAAGTCTGATTATAAGTGAATAGATGTCATGTGCATCCTTCTGAGTCTGAGTTAGCTCACTCAGAATGAGCTTCTCTAGTTCCATCCATTTGGCTGCAAATTGCATGATTTCATTGTTTCTGTTGAGTAGTATTCCATTGTGTAGATGTACCACAGTTTTTTAATCCATTCTTCAATTAAGGGACATCTGGGTTGTTTCCAGTTACTAGCTATTACAAATAAGGCTGCTATGAACATAGATGAGGAAACTTCCTTGTGATTTGGTGAGGAATCATTTAGATGTATACCCAGAAGTGTATGGCTGGGTCTTGAGGTAGAGCTATTCCAAGTTTTCTAAGATATCACCAGACTGATTTCTGATGGGGTGGTGTTAAGAATTCTAAATGTTGAGCTGAATGATCTTAGCGATTTTGAGTTGTTGTGGTTATAGACTTTTGAGGAAACTGCTATTGAAGAAGTCTGCAAGGCTGGATCATCTGGGCCACTCGTCTTCTTTAGTGTCTGATCTGTTTTCTGCTGAGGTTTCCGTTGTCCAGTTGTCCCTGGATTCCTTGAATGGATGCTTTAAATCTCCTGGAAAGATAAGAACAGAGCCCTGCCCTAATCCTAACTCTGGGACAATTACCTTTTTTTGGGGGGGTCAGGTAAGATTTTTCCTGGAGCAAATTTGATTTTTTGATAATATATAAAGTATTACCTTTCAATCCGGATTAAAGAAGAAATTATTTTGATATTTTGGAGCTAAACAAACCTTTAGTGTATATATTTTGAGATCTCAAAGGACAATTTGTTTGAATTGCAGCCTGCCTTTTGTAAGTAGCTTTTAAACTTAAATCTTTCCAAATCCTATGTGCCTGTCTCTGCATTCTAAATCTTGGGATCAAAGACATGTGGTTTCCAACTGATGGGATTAAAGATGTGCTCCTCCACCCCTGGATCAAAGTTTTTCTCTGTTTAGAGTTTGTTTTGTATCAGGTGGCCTTGAGCTCTGAGATCTGCCTGTTTCTGTCTCTAGTATGTTGGAATTAAGGGTATAGGGCTACATCGGTATTGATCTTTGTATATTGATACAAAATTAAGATTATATTTGGCCACAATGGTATTGACCCTAGTATATTAATGTAAAATTAAGATTGTATTGGGCTACATCGGTACTGATCTTTGTATATTGATACAAAATTAAGATTATATTTGGCCACATTGGTATTGATCTTTGTATATTGATACAAAATTAAGGGTAACGCTTCTTAAAGGTATTGTTCGTAGTAATACTTAAAAATGAAATGTCAAGTTTTGACCTCTCGCTACCAACCGACATAAACTGTTTAGGATAATTAAGAAACGGAAACTAATAGTCATGAAAACATGTCATTTTGTTAGTTACTATGACAGTCTATCACAGTTATTTTCTAAGCTACTCAGAAATCAAGTTGCTAAGAGACAAGCAATATTTGCTTATCTAAATATAAGAGATAGGGCATCTTCAAAAACCTCAAGAGATCTGCAGAATATGGCATTCAAAGATGTTTTCTTAACTTAAGATTTTTTGATATCGAGACATGTCAGCTCCTGACAGCATCCCCTATATTACTCCAAGTAGAAGATGAGCATCGAAGAATCTCCAGTGGGAGATGATTAAATTGGTGGTAAGCCATTCTCTTGGCAAGAAAAACCACTTGCTTCAACGGTAGACAGACTTCTGTCCAAAAAGGACAAAACTTGGAAGCAGGTAAGTCGACAGCCTAGCTCTGCCAAGACAGGGTAGGTAAGTCCTTCATAATTCCTGCTCTACAACCAATGTCTGTCAGAGAAATGGGGCCAAATGGCTGAAGATTGATGCTGTAATGTATGGAGAGAAAATGGGAACTGTCCAGGCAGCCATTGGTATGTCATTTTTTAGTTTTGGAAGCTGCAGGCCCTGCACTTCCTATATAATCAGATATATTTATCCCTCTCAGGTCTCTGAGGTGGTTGAAGAATAGATACCTAGAGTCTCATAGTTAAATTTTGAGTTGTTTAGGAATCAAGAGGGTGTTCTGGATCTAAGAAGATATTTTTAAAACTATGAGGCAAGTTAGTATGAAAGCTGAGTTAGATATAGAACTTTAAACTCATGGAGATGGTTAGATAGTAGAATGTTAAAGTCAGGTGCCAAATACATATGGACTGGATATTGGGAATGTATGCTAAGCCATATAACTCTTATAATCGTGGCCTATTTATTTCTGTTGTTTTGTATTGTATTTATAGTTATAAGAAAAAGAACCATTATTTGGACTGAAATGGAGAGCTGTTAGGGGGAAAAATAAATACCTTAAACTAAAAAAAAAAAAAAAAGAAGGGAAGAGGATGGTGGGGCTGAGGGGGAGGAGGGTGGAAGGGTGGGACTGGAGGGGGGAGTAGGGAGGGTATTGTGATTGAGATGTAACTTGAAGAAATAAAAAATAAATTATTTAAAAAAAAAAAAAAAAAAAAGAAACAAGACCTACCCTTTTGTAGTCTATAAGAAACTCAGCTTTAAATATTCACAACCTTACAATGAGAAGATGGGGAAAAAAGTACTTCAAGCAAATAAGAACTTGAAGCAAACATGTTATCCCAATATTTGAAAATAGACTTCAAAGCAAGACTAATCAAAATAGATAAAGAATAACATTTCATTCTAATCAAGCGAATGGTTACTCAAAAGACATTGTAATCTTAAACACATGCACATCAAGCTTTGTGGTAATTTCATATAAAGCAAATTTCTGGAATTGCAGACAAAAATTAATAACAAACACATTAATAATAAGTGATTTCAATACAGCACTTTCTCCAATAGACCGGTCATCTGGACAAAAATAAACAGAGGATCATCAGGATTAAATTTTATCACACATCAAATTGACCTGATATATATCTAGAGAATATTCTACCCAAATCTCAAAGAATATACATTATACTCAGAAACCTATGGAAGCTTCTTTAAAACAGACTACATCCTAGAATGCACAAAAAGTCATTTAAAATGCAATAAAACTAAAATCAAGAGCAAACAAAGCTCTACAAAGTACACAAACTCATGGGGATTAAACAACTTATTACTGAATGGCAAATGGGTGAGAGAAGAAATCAAGACAGAAATAAAAAAAATACTGGAACTAAATGAAAATGAAAACACAACACAGCAGAACATTGAGACACATTAAAAGCATTCCAATGAAGGAAATTTATAGCTCTAAGTGACTACATTGAAAAATCAGAAAGAGTACAAATAGATGCCTTAATGATGAAACTCAAGAATTTGGAAAAACAAAAATAAAACAAACCCAAATATAGTAGATGGCAGGAAATAATAAAAATCAGAGCAAAAACTTAATGAAATAGAAACAAAGAAGATGATACTAAGAATTAAAGAATTGAATAAGTTTGTTGTTTGAGAAGATAAACAAGATCCACAGACCCTTAGTCCATCTACTGAAAAGAAAAAAAGAGATTGCCCAATTTAATAGATGCAAAATGGAAAATGGAAACATTACAACAAACACAAAAGAAAATTAGAACGTTATAAAGAAATACGTTAAAAATCTGCAATCCACTATGTTGAAAATCTTAAAGATATAACCGGTTATGTTTCTAGATTAATCCAAACCATCAAAGGTAAACCAGAGGGAGATCAACAACCTAAACAGATCAATAAAAATAGAGATATGAAAAAGTAATAAAAAGCTTTCCAAACACAGTCCCTGACCAGAAGGATTCATACCAGAATCCTACCAGACTTTCAAGGATCTATAGCCAATACTTTCAGAGAAAGAGAGAGAGAGACAGAGACATAAACAGAGAGACTTCAAAATTACTTCTATGAAGCCAGCCAGTATTATTTTAATAAAGAAACACAGTATTTTCTGCTGTCCTCTGCAGAAAAAGAAAACTAGAAACCAATATCCCCAATGAACACAGGTATAATATTTAGTAACCTACCTGAAAACCAACTACAGACATATATAAAAGAGATCATTCACCAAGATCAACTTGGCTCTATACCAGAGATGTAAAGATGATTCAATGTACATAAGGCAATCAATATAATAAATCATATAATTGAACTTAAAGGCAAAAATCTCATGATCATCTCAATAGGCACAGAAAAAGTCTTTGACAAAACTCAACATGTCTTCATGACAAAAAGTCCTGGAGATAGGAAAACCAAAGGAAACATACCTCACATAATAAAAGCTATATATGAGAAACCCATAGACAACATCACCCTAAATCCATTCGGAACCAAACATAATCCCATATAGCCTGAGCAAAAGAAAATGAAATGCTAAGGTATTCCTACTTCAGATTTCAAGATACATTAGAGAGCCATAATAGTAAGAACAGTAAAGTACTGTAGGAAAGAAAGAAAGGAAGGAAGGAAGGAAGGAAGGAAGGAAGGAAGGAAGGAAGGAAG
>CAJQZJ010026387.1:0-20430 GCA_907164525.1 Lophiomys imhausi
ACATATCAGCGCCTGACAGCACCCCCTATTCTACTCCAAGTAGAAGATAAGCATCGAAGAACCTCCACTGTAAGATGGTTGAATTAGTGGCAAGCCTTTCTCTTGGCATGAAAAAACCCCTTGCACCAACTGCAGACAGACTGCTGTCCAAAAAGGACAAAACTTGGTAGCAGGGAAGTCGACAGCCTAACTCTGCCAAGACAGGTTAGGTAAGTCCTTCATAATCCCTGCTCTACAACAAATATCTGTCATAGAAACAGGACCCAAAGGCTGAAGACTGATGCAGGAATGTATGGAGAGAAAATGGGAACTGTCCAGGCAGTCATTGGTATGTCCTTTCTTAGTTTTGGAAGCTGCAGGCCCTGCACTTCCTATATAAGCAAATATATTTATCCCTCTCAGGTCTCTGAGGTGGTTGAAGAATAGACAGCTAGAGTCTCATAGCTAAATTTTGAGTTGTTTAGGAATCAAGAGGGTGTTATAGATCTAAGAAGATACTCTTAAAAGTGTGTTGCAAGATAGTATGAATGTTGAGTCAGATATAGACCTTTAAACACATGGAGATGGTTAGATAGTAGAATGTTAAAGTCAGGGGCCAAATATGTATAAACTGGACATTGGGAAGGTATAGTGGGCCATTTAACTCTCATAAATGTGGCATATTTATATCTGTTGTTTTGTATAATACTTACTGTTATAAGAGAAGGAACCATCTGTTGGACTGAAAGGGGAAACTTCTAGGGGGAAGAGGGTGGAAGGGTGGGATAGGAAGGGGGAATAGGGAGGGGTTTGTGACTGAGATTTAACTTGAAAAAAAAATAAAGTATTTATAAAAAAAAAAAAAAGAAGTTAGACCATGCTCTGCCCAATTAATTCTTTCTGCTCGATGCTGATAACGCAGTCCTTGAGTCAGGATTGATTTTAAGGCAATGTGAGAAAACAGAAAGGCACTGTGTAATTCTGATCATTAAAATTTCAAACCAAATACTTTCTAAAAGTTAAATACTTTGGGGAGATGTGTGTTGCCTCACTGCAGAGACGTTTAGCAGAGTCAGCGTGTTTCATAATAGCCAATTACATGTTCCATTAAATGGCAGCTGAGGTTTTTCTATTTAGATTTTAGGAGGAGGAAAGTCATCTTATTTTCTTTTTTAAATTGAATAAGATCGAAGTTGTAGTCTCAGAAAATGCTCATTTTAAATGACTACACAATAAGTAAAAGAATAGAATGAGAGTGTATTTTTTCAGTTTGTGAACAGGAATAGTCATCCCATTGAGGGGTTTAATGTTTGCAGAACATTAGGCTTTATTATAACAAAGTTACTATAGTAGCCAGTAAGTTCTGTTATTGGTTGTCATATAACTATTTAATATCTTTATACTATATCAGTCAAATCTCTGAAACATTAAAGATATTTCTTCACTAAAATAATGCAATTTATAATATAATATGGCTAATATGTAAATTATGGTTCCTTAAAATTCAGGAAAAGCAAGAATGAAATATAAAAAGATAAATACCATTTCTGTTGTAGTTTGTGTTTCTGTTGCTATGATAAAACACCATGACCAAAAACAAGTTGGAGAGAAAAGTGTTTAAATGGAAATTACACTTCCACATAATAGTCCACCACTGAAGGAAATCTGGGCAGGAACTTACACAGGGAGAGAAGACAGGAGTTGATACAGAAGCTATGGAGGAGTGCTGCTTACTGGATTGCCCCCCCCACAGCTCAGAATGGTTTTTGTCGAACCCAGGACCACCTTTCCAGGAACAGCACCACTACAATGGGCTGGGCCTTCCCCCATCAATTACTACCTAAGCCTTGTTGACATCCAGATCTCAGATGGCTCTAGCCTGAGTCAAGTTGACATAAAAATTAGCCAGCACAGATCTATACACAAAAGGAATGCTAATGTTAATATCAAAAGATACAAAATATAATAGATTTCTTTAAATATTGACCTAGCCTTTTAGAAAAGTAAAGGTAATAAACCATGTGATATTTCAATTCACAAACAAACAAAAAACAAAAACTGACTAAGTGCAACTAGGAACATATTCAAGGTATATATTATATTTACAAACTTACTTAAAAATAAACAGATTTTTGAAATAAATCAATATACATATAAAATCCTACATGACTGTTTGGTAATTATTATATTATCTAGTATTACTAGAAGGGTAAAATCACTTATAATCCTTGATTCTAAGAATCTCTAATAAAATTAACACTTAAGTAAATTCTTTCTCACATTTTAAGGGAAATTGCTTCTCTTTTTTATGTTTATTACTTCAAGTCACATCTCTATCACAGTGCCCTCTTTCTACCCCTCCCATTTTCACACCCTACCCTCTCCCTTCCATCCCACTCCTCCTGAATGGAGTGTCTCTACATATCAGTCCTACCCCCAGTTCAGTAGTCACATAAGGGCCAAGAGCCTCCTCATGCACTGGGGGCCTACATGGCAGCACCACTAGGGCAAATTGTCCCACTAACAGGTAACAAAGTCTGTTCTTGTTCCTTTTGGTGTGTTGGTTGTAGGACGTTGCTACTCTTATGAAAACAGTGTCTTCTGGTGCATAGGATGGAGGCTGTGCTGCAGAAATCTCTAACTCTGAACTATGGAAACGCAAGTCTGTTACTGGGATGGCCTGTTAGTGTAGTTACCCAAGCATGAAAGAGAAATCAAAGTATGAGCCTGGGAGTGAGCCTGCTATGCACTGTATTCTACAGGAGGGGGTATGTGTCACTTTAATGTTGAGGGAAGGTCTAATATCCTTGCTTCTTATAGTTTGATTTCAATGCTGAGATCTGGTTACCACCCCTTCTGAGGCATTCCCTTGATTGGTTAATAAAAGTCTCTGATGGCCAATTACCTGGGCAGAAAGAATATAGGAAACTGGGACTTCTGAGATTAAAACAGGGACCCTGAGCATACACAGAAAATCTTTCTCTTTCCAGCGGGAAAAGAGACAGATGTCTTGAGAACACTGGAAGGTAATTGCAGGCACATGGTGGCTTGGGATAAGATGATCCGAGTTAACTTAGAGTAGCTAATTGAGAGTCTGCCCAGCTAAGGGCTAAGCGTTAAAACATTAAAAGGTCTTGGTGTACTTAATTATTGGGGAAAAGACTGCGGCAGCTTATAGGCCCTCATTCCAAGCAGTCCCTGGTCACTGGACTTCCAGACTCTCAGACTCTTCTCGAACCCAGGCAAATCCGCCAAGCTGCTGGGAATTCTACCAGCCTAATATAACAACTTATATTAGTTAATGGAGTTTAGGTCACAGGTGGTGTAGGCCCTCCACGGTCCCGGGACTCTTTCCCCAGGATAAATCAGGCAACCAGTTAGGCACTCAGGCCAGGCCACCTACTCCTCTGTGAAGCCGACAGCTGCTCCACCGACTTAATCTTACAGTTTATACTTACTAATAACTACAATAATTAATTAAATTGCAGTTTTACTTTAATACAACTTCATAAGAGTCAGCATTCTTAGAACTTCCTCTTAATTTATAAAATACAGTATTTAAAGTTTACTCTTTCAACATTGGTGAAAGTAGCAACATATTAGAAGGGAAAATACAGATTACATAGAGTCCTGGAAAACACATTAAATAATAAATTATTTTCACTGCTTATATAAGTAAACACTGGATAAGAAATAATGGCACAGGAATTGGGGAAAAGAAATTGTTATCAGAATATATTGTGTGAAAATAATCTATTTTAAATAAAATTTATATATATATATATATATATATATATATATATATATAAAAGAAAATAAATAATGCTGTTGCTGAAGAGATGGCCCAGTGTTTAAGTCTGCATTGCTCTTCCAGAAGACTGGGGTTCATTGACTCCAGTTCCAGGGGATTCAACATCCTCTCCTTGCCTCTATAGGTAGGTATTCCTGTGATACTGTTAGAAGATGATGTAATCCATTGGTTCTCAGGGGATGATTTAAGTGCTATAGATCTGGTTACCACCCTTTCTGAGTCACCCTCTGATTGGTTAATAAAAATCGATGGCCAATTAGCTAGGCAGAAAAAGTATAGAAAGTGGGAATTCCTGGGATGGACAAAAGAACCCTGGGTATTACACAGAGGAAGCTCCCTTTCTGTCAGGAAACAAGGAAGCAGACAGATGCATCTGAGAGCTCTGGAAGGTATTGCAAATCACATGGCTGGTTGGGATTAGATGGACTGGGATTACTTTAGGTGAGTTAGTTGAGAGACTGCTCAGCTGAGGGCTAAGCATTGAAACATTAAAGGGTCTTGGTGTGTTTAATTATTGGGAGAAAGGTTGCCAAGGGTTTCAGGTTGAAAGGACTATAGGACTCTAGCTAAGGCAGGTCTACAGGCTTCTGACCACAGGCCTCCCCGCAGGCCCCAGCAGCCACCCTGCCAGGCTACCACCAACTGTCTTGCTGGCATAATATAACAGTTTATTGTTATTAATAAATATCAAGCAAATGTCCCACCACTTCACTCCACCAGGCCACCCCTTCAGGCCTACAAGCATCTAAGGTAAGTCAAGCCTGCTGGTGGTCTCCACCAGGGTGCTTGCTGCTCCACTGGCCTAATATTATGGTTTATCTTATTAATAAATATAATTGATAACTAAGTTTCAGTTTCATGGTGTGTAGGCATTCAAGAAGGTAAACACTCATACACATTAAGAAAAGAGCTAGTTTCACTTTACATATGCACACACTCAGAAAGATAGATAGAGAGAGAGACAAAGAGACAGAGAGGGAGAGAGAGAAGAAGAGAGAGAGACTTTCCTACAAAACATGAGGTTCTGCCAATTAAATGTACAGTATTTTTTTCCTCTTTTTACTGATAGCATCGCTGATAATGTGCTTTTAGTCCTGTGGTTTTAGTGCATACATCTTACCTCTGGATTTGGCTCATTAAGTATTAAATATTGAATATGATTATGTGGATGTAGGAATGTATCTCAGTTGGGAGAAGACTTGATAGCAACACGTGAATTGATTCTGATCTCATCAAAACATACAAATGGGTAAACAGATATTTAAAATACATTGATATTCTAAAAAATTCTGTTTCGTTTTAGTCTATAATATAAACCAAGGTTTTGTTTATTTTATATGAAAAGAAGTCATTACGTTTATAAACTGTCTCAGAGAATTTTCACAGAACTTTATTTATGCTTTAGTATTGTCAAGAAACTCAGATTATCAAAGCAAAAAGCATATTTTGCAAAATACGGTTTAACGAAGAATAGAAAAATCCTTTTCTAGTATTCTAGACAGGCAAACATTGCTAATTTCTAGATGACTGTGCTTTTAAATTTCATGAAAACAACTTTAGAAGCCCCTGGGATGTTCTTCTTGTGTCATATTTACATTGGTCAGATAAAGAAGAAAAGTGATCAATAAGTCAATCTCCTGTCACAATACTAAAGTTTCAAGATTTAGCTGCTAAGGACCAACTGTTTAAGGCTAGCCTCTACTAAATAAAGAACTTATCTAAAATTAGATTCCATCTCCCCATATATGTGAAGACAGAGAAAATCATTGAGAGATTAAAAATGTGAACAAACTGAAAACTGAAGAATTATGCTCATTTCAATAAGCATTAAATGCTTATGTAACACATCAAATTTTACAAGGATTATTTACTGCTCTAGCTGGTGGTGTGACCTGGGAGAGTGGGATCTAAAAATAAGCCAGACTAAAATTTCATGCAATAGCTTACTTTATTCAGAGCATCAGACAATTTATACTCTGGGGGTTAAGAAGAGGCACCTAAGCAAAGTGTACAATCATAAGGACAAGCTGCACATTGCAAAACCATGTTTGTCTACTGAGGCATATGAATAACAACTGCTGAAATAAACTCACTCCCATGAAAACAGTCCAAGAGCAATTCCGTGTTTTGAAAAACTGAGGTCTTAAGACTCTTGTCTTGATTTTGTGGAGTTTTCTCACAAGCACTCAAAAAACAGGATTTCATTCTTGGACCATGTTTTGACAATCAAAGATTAGTTAATGATTTTTTTCTTGCCATCAAAGTGCTCTCAGTTCATCACGAAGCAAGAAATGCATTCAAATTTACAAAAATAATGTGACAAAGGTGGTAAACATAGACATGAGAGATTATAAGAAAGTGTTCATGGAATGCTAAGAATTTTAAAGCTCTGGAAAGAAAGTTAAGCTGAAGAGTGGTTCCAGGGCAGAAGGGGCAGAAGGTTTAATGTGTCTTACATTTATTGCAAACTTGTGCCCTGATTTCCTTGGTTAAAGTAGCTTTAATTTTTATCAGTATGTACCTGTAATTAATATTTTCTCTTAATTTCTATGACTGAATATTTTATTTCAATCACTAGTCTTTCTGCTTTCTCTAACAGTTTTAGTGTCAGTTTTGTTAAATTACTGCCTTTTATTTTTATTTTAATCTAATTATATCTTCACACAGGTTTAGCACACCATTTTTTGTTTCATGGTCTGACAATATTCCTGTCTGAAAATTTGGAGACTATGATCCATCCTATAGTCTGTGCTTTTGCTAATTCTCAACCAAGGAGGGAGTACCATTTCCCTCTCTGTGTGTTTTTGACTAAGCCCTAAATTTTAAAGCTTTAGTTGGCACTGAATTATTTCAAGATTGCTTTCTAGAAGCATAAACAACCCAGAAGTTCTTCAAATTAATTTATAACTTGTAGTGTGAATTTGTGGCTGAACTTCATGCGTGGGCCAGCTGGAATCAATAGATGTCTCAGGGGTTCTGATCTCTTTCACTCAATGCAAACATCAAGACAAAAAGAGCTTCTTTCCTGGTCATGTTCTTCTGGGAAGTACTGTGGAAGGCATGAATCATATGACCATTTTGATGCTACAGGGGGCTCTTAAATAAGACACAAGCTATGGAGAGGTCTGCCCCCTAATTATGATGTCTTTTAACCCCACGACCTTATGAAAATAGAAGTATGGCTCACCAGGGTTTAGTGGGTGCCTTCTAGGTAGAAGTCAGCATTTGTGAGTACCGAATTTTGAATTTCTACTTTTCTTTCAGTGTAGCCTTGTTAAGTAAACAAAAGAACAGGGCATAGTTTCTGCAAGCTAGTTAGCAGTCCCAGGCAAGTCTTGCTATTATACTGAATATAATTTCACATAATATCAGCCTCACACAAGAGTGCTCTAAGATCATGAAAAAGAAGGCACAATGAAACCTGCTCCTCTTTCTGTTTTTCAAATAATTAAAGAAAATAAAGTCACCATGCCAATCCAAAAAATACTAACATCTTCTAGGTGAAATGAGTGACTGACACTTCCTTACCTAAGAGCATATTGCCTATGCTCTTAGCCACCTTCCAATAAACAAAATATATTGATAGCTCAAATAAGGATCCCATGCTTTTCATTATATTCAATCTCCAGACTCTTCCCTGTGTTACCCAATTAAAGCCAAATCCTATAATGGCTCACTATATAACATTGTTCTCCATTCCATGCTGTGGGGTTGCCTTTTAATATAAAATCAATAAACTCCAATTCATTTGAATACAGACATGCTCATGGTACATCATTTTGCTAAGGATCATTGGCAGATTCTAAGTATTATATTTCTTTATTATCTTTACTATTAAAACAATGTATACATCAGATATTCTATTGCTTATAATATAGCAGTAGAGTTCAGAATATTACAATACTTCATGATAACTATCTCCTCTACATTATATTTTAAATTATCCATAAAAATCAGGTTACAAAAGCTCAAATCACCAAATATTTGGTAAGTACTTAACAATATGGTTAACATATGAAGTGTCTCTACAAACTATCCTAAGGCTTGTTCCTCTAGTGGTAGCACTATTTTAGAACATTCTAGAAATAAGTTATGGGATCAATGGAGGAAGTAGGTCACTAAGGGACCACTTGGTTGTATTTTACCGACACCTTGGTAGTATTTTACTCCTTCTCTTCCTTTCCACTTCTCCTTCTTCCTTCTACCTCCTTCTTATGCCTCATCATTTGTCCTTCTCCAAACATTTCCTAACACTCTCCTTTCACATCCTCTTCTTCATCTACTCTCTTATTTCCTTCTTCTTCTTTCTCTTGTCTGTAATGATCTGATCTGAACAGTCCTTGTCTAGCACACATACTGCTGCCATGATGTTCAGCTCTAGAACTGGGACCAAAGTTCCTTCGAAACTCCTAAGCAAACTAGATGTTCCTTTCTTAGAAACTGCTCTAATTCATTTTTAGTAAGTGGAAATAAATCAGTATGCTTAACATGCAATACAGTTCCCAATCCCTCCTTCCAACAGTCAACCATGAGCCACTCCTAAAACACACTATTTAATATATTATAATCCTCAATGTACAGAATAGCATTGCCTGAATAAGGGAGATGACGTATTTAAAGCACCAGATTGATCAGGAACAAATGTATAGACCTGTCAGACATTTACATTTGTACCTGTAAACACTCAGCCCAGTCATAAAGTCTCTATTCTTGAATCTCTTTTAAGTCCAGTCTTGTGTTTCCAGATCCATCCTCACCGTGAGAAACTGACAAATATGTTTGAAGTAAAAGGAAATATCTATATATCATCTATCTACTTCTTTATACCAGAAAACACCTTCATCCTGACACATCCTTATCATAATTAATGACATTATATTTTTAACAGCCTTCCTTCCTTATTGTTGATCCAGTCTTATTTCTGTCATCTCGTGTATTAAATGTCTCTAGCAACTCAATTATCTCACCATTTATTTCTACCTTTAGTTTTGCTCTCTCTCTCTTGCACTCTATGCCATGTATGTTTCTTTCTGACTCTACCAAGATTCAGGTTCTTCTTCTACAAGCCAAGATCATTGTAGGTTATCAGGTAAGTAGTCCGTTTTAAGAATGTTAAGTCATTGAAAATATCTTCATGGCTGTCCACTACTAGGGGTGCAAGAACCTGGATAGGTAAGAGTTTAATCTAGAAAAACAGGTTATTTCCCCTCTGGAAACCAAATTTCCATAGTTACTAAGATTATCAAATAATCTAAAATGGAGACATTTCACAAAATGGGGTGTCCATGGATAATAATTTCTATTTCTGTATGCCATCTTTTTGTTAGTTTTTGATTATCAGCTCCCATTAAACACTTTCAATTCTTGAGTTGAACTATCTCTCTGTCCTAATTATGCCCCAATTGAACTGTAGTATACATTTTTTCTATTGTATTTTCCAGTCTAAAATTCTCTATGTCTAGAAGGGCTGTTTACTTTTGCTTGTATAAGAGTAATAAAATGGAAAAGTAGATTTAGGTTCACTAAAATATATACTTTACAAAAGAACATAGACTTTTAGAAAAACTATTCTGTACAGAGACCCAGGAGAAGTACCAAGAACTGTATCTACACATAAGTATTCAGTAAACAGATGTTGAATGAAGAAATGAAAAAAATAAAGAGTTTAAAAAGGCCATACTCCCTATGTAGGCCTGAAGATGAAAGTCAGCGAATTGAGGGAGGTGCAGGTACTGGTATAAAAACAGACAAGAGGATGGATGGAATTGAACTGAAGACCCAAGAAAACCCTCACACACCTATTGTCACTTAATTTTTGACAAAAAAGAAAAAACCATACAATGGAAAAAGGACATCATCTTCATCAAATGGAGCTGGTCTAACTGAATGGCAACATGGAAAAGAATGCAAACAGACTCATATTTATCACCTTGCACAAAACTTAAGTTCAAGTGGAATAAAGACCTAACATAAAACCAAACACTAAATCTAATAGAAGAGAAAGTGGGGAAAAGCCTCAAACTCATTGGCACAGCTGACAACTTCATAAACAAAACACCAATAGCTCAAGCCCTAAAACCAACAATCAATAAATGGGACCTCATGGAATGGAAAAGCTTCTGTAAGGTGAAGGACACTGTCATTAGAACAAAATGGCAGCCTACAGATTGGGAAAAGATCTTCACCAACCCTACATCCTACAGGGATAATATCCAAAACCAAGAATTCACAAAAGAGGAATCTAGAGTAGTGGCGAGTCACTTGAAGAAATACTCAACATCCTTAATTATCAGAGAAATGCAACTCAAGACATCTCTGAGATTCCCTCTCATTCCAGTCAGAATGACTAAGATCAATATTCTTTATTTATTTTTTTATATATTAGTTATATTTTTTCTATTTTTTAGTCTTTTTTATCTATTGTATGCTTATTGGTTTGTTTGTTTAGTAGTTCTCTCTCCCGGGCAACGAGACACTTTTCACTGATGGTACTGCTTCGTAGATCCCCAATGAATGAAGAGGCTCTTGGCCCTCATACGACCTCTCAACTGAGATGAGGGACTGTTATATAAGGACACCCCACCCCAGAGAAATGGGATGGAAGGGTTAGGAGGTAAAGAAAAAAAATGAAATGTGATGTTTCGGCCTTTTACTACTAATTGTCATAAACTGTTTAGGGTAATTAAGAAATACAAACTAATGGTTATGCAAGCCGGTCATTCAGTTAGGTACTATGACAGCCTATTATAGTTACTTTCTAAGCTAATCAGAAATAAACCGGCAAGAGACAAGCAACATCTGCTTACCCTAATATAAGAGATAGATAGGGCCTCTTCAAAAACCTCAAGAGATCTGCAGAATATGGCATTCAAAGATGTTTTCGTAACTTTAGATTTTTTTATATCAAGACATATCAACTCCTGACAGCACCCCCTATTCTCCTCCTAGTAGAAAATGAGCATCGAAGAATCTCCAGTGGGAGATGATTGAATTAGTCGCAAGCCTATCTCTTGGTAGGAAAAGCCCCTTGCTCCAACTGTAGACAGAATGCTGTCCAAAAAGGACAAAACCTGGAAGCAGGTAAGTCAACAGTCTAGCTCTGCCAAGACAGGGTAGGTAAGTCCTTCATAACCCCTGCTCTACAATCAATGTCTGTCAGAGAAGCGGGGCCAAATGACTGAAGAGCGATGCTGTAATGTATGGAGAGAAAATGGGAACTGTCCAGGCAGCCACTGGTATGTCATTTCTTAGTTTGGGAAGCTGCAGACCCTGTACTTCCTATAAAATCAGATATATTTATCCCTCTCAGGTCTCTGAGGTGGTTGAAGAACAGATAGCTAGAGTCTCATAATAAAATTTTTAGTTGTTTAGGAGTCAAGAGAGTGTTATAGATCTAAGAAGATACTTTTAAAATTGTGTTGCAAGTTAGTATGAATGTTGAGTCAGATATAGAACTTTAAACTCATGGAGATGGTTAGATAGTAGAATGTTAAAGTCAGGTACCAAATACATATGGACTGGTCATTGGGAATGTACGTTAAGCCATGTAACCCTCATAACTGTGGCCTAATTACCTCTGTTGTACTGTATTGTATTTGTTATTATAAGAGAAAGAGCCATTTGTTGGACTGAAAGGGGAAACTGTAGGGGGAAATAAGATATACCTTAAACTTAAAAGAAAAAAAAAAAGGGAAGAGGATGGGGGGTTAAGGGTGGGAGGGTGGGACTGGAGGGGGAATAGGGAGGGGACTGCGATTGAGATGTAACTTGAAGAAATGAAAAATAAAGGAAAAAAACCTCAAAAGACAGCATATGCTGGTGAGGTTTCAGAGAAAGGGGAACACTGTCACATTGCTGATGGTAGTACACACTTGTACAACCACTATGGAAACCAGTCTGGTGCTATCTTAGAAAACATGGAATAGCACTACCTCAAGACCCAGCCATAGCACTCCTGGGCATATATCCAAAAGATTCCTCACCAATCTACAAGGACATCTTAACTATGTTCATAGCAGCTTTATTTGTAGTAGCTAGAAACTAGAAACAACCCAGATGTCCTTCAACCGAAGAATGGATAAAAAAACCTATGGTACATATACATAATGGAATACTATTCAGCCATCAGAAACAAGGAAATCATGTAATATGTAGCTAAATGGATGTAACTAGAAAAGCTTATCTGGAGTGAGCTAATTCACACTCAGAAAGATACACATGGCATATATTCACTTATAACTGGATTTTAGCCATATAGTACAGGATAACCATCCTACAATCAATAGACCCAAAAGAACAGGAACATGGACTTTGTTACCTGTTAGTGGGACACTCCACCCTAGTGGAACTGCCATGTATGTCCCCTGTGCAAGAGGAAGCTCTTAGACTAGCAGGGGCTTTTGAAACCACAAGGCCAACTCCCAGTGGGCCATTTTAATTTCCTATCCAGGTGGGTGTGACATACACCCTTAATCCTGAGACCAACATACATGGAGGCACCCCACATCGGAGGGATGAGATGGGTGGAAGAGGAGGTAGAGGGCGGGAGAGTGGGACCAGGTGGGGGTGAAGGGAGGGTGTGGTAATAGAGGCATAAGTTGAAGTAATAAATAAATGTTAAAAATAAATAAATAAAAACAAACAAACAAACAAAGGCTATACTTCCAGCCAGTGCACAAGTATTTTAGGCATCAATATAAATCTTATATTAAGTACTGGCATATGCAGATCTGTGTATTAAATATGTCTAATGATAGAAATGTTAATACCACATGCTGGTAAGTAATGATGCTAAAAATGTTCCTTAGAACATTACTTATCATAACTCTAGTTCATTTCTTAATTCATTGTATACAATGTCAACTAGATAAAATATATGCAAAATAATATAGCCAATTGTATATATATATATATATATATATATATATATATATATATTCATATATATACTTCCAAGACAAAGGTTTCAAGGTATGTTCCATAATAATAATATGGGGTTCATTTTAATTTTTCTGAGTTTTTTTTATTTAAAGGGTTTCATGAGGAATCTATTTTATTTTTATTTTCTTATATTTCAAACTGCTGCCACTTAATGAGGATTTGAAAGGGTCCTTCTGGTTAACCAGATCCATTTTAGCCCTGGACACTAACAAGTGAGGAGAATGAGGGCCAAGGCTGATTGAAAGAATCTCCAGGGAAATGCTAGTATGCTAACATAATCAAGCCTTGAGGAAAACAACCTAAATGACAAAACCCTCACACAATGGCTTCATACAAATTTTATATGTAGGTATGTTGCAGTGAACTGATCCATAGACCACAATACTCCAAATCTCTGAAAGAATTTCAGTGTTATTTTCAAATTCAAGATAGTCATAATTGCAAAGCTACCATTATTAAAATGTCCTTTCAAGAAAAATAAGTAACCCTCGAATATTTTGCCTTCTTATAGTTTCTATCTGTTAGAATTCATTTAGATAAACTTGCCCACAGTATCGGAAAGTTATTCTTTAGATGCGCTTTCCACTCTGAAACATCCCTGTCATGTTTTAATTAATTAATTAATTTTTATATTTTACATCCCAATGGCAACCCAACTCATCCTTGCCATTTTAATCGCATTGATGACAAAAGTGAAGACCACAGCTGAGCGTGTCATTCTAATTATATGTGACCTTGACAATGGCAGCTAGCCTAATAAATATTTTAAGAAGTCATAGTGTATGGAATCACTATAAAGAATATCATTGACTTGCGTTTATTATAACACCTCATAAAAAATTACACATACAATAAAATATAGTTCACAATCACTTGCAAATCTGTGCTTGCCCCAGGACACAATTTCACAAACAAATTGTTTTCTGTATTTAAAGACTGATTTCTGTGCCTTTTCTGAACACTCCTTCCTTCCTTCCTTCCTTCCTTCCTTCCTTCCTTCCTTCCTTCCTTCCTTCCTGCCTTCTTTCCTTCCTTCCTCCCTTTATTCCTTCCTTTTTTCTCTATCCTTCTCTCTCTCTTTCTTTTTTTCTTTCTGTTTTTTTTTTTACCTAGGAGGTAAAACTTAATTTGGAATGTAGATTTAAGTATGTGCATGTGTGTGTGTGTGTGTGTGTGTGTGTGTGTGAGAGAGAGAGAGAGAGAGAGAGACATGAAAGTAGAAAAGAGACCATAAGCCATAAGAGTAGAAAAAAAACATAAGAGGAAGGGAGTGGGAACAAAGGAAAGTAATGGAATTTGTATGGCATAAAACAAGAAGGGAGAATTCCATTTAGAGGAGAAATGAGACTTGCAAAGAGAGAAGGGGACGCACGTAGTATTGGAGGTTGTTAGCAACTAAAATCATTTTAAGAAAAGAAGTATGTACCAAAAGCACATAAAAGAGACCCCATTCAAAAATCCTGGAAATGTTCTCCTGAGGAGACTCAGTGCAGTGTTTAGTTATGTTGTTTTATAACTTGTCTAAGAGGTTCTCATAAACTTGTGATGGGACTCACAGAACACACTGTATGCCTGTGCCGCTCTTCACTGTACTCAGGATAAG
Source organism: Lophiomys imhausi (assembly GCA_907164525.1). NCBI lineage: Eukaryota > Metazoa > Chordata > Mammalia > Rodentia > Muridae > Lophiomys > Lophiomys imhausi. The sequence goes on from CAJQZJ010026387.1 coordinate 14,334, forward strand.
GATGACTTGGACTTTACTCAGAGATACAACAGTTAAAGCCAGCTTGGCGGTATTATACTAAAATGCTCGCAGTGTTTATATAGAAAGGGAAATGTATGGAGAGAAAATGGGAACTGTCCAGGCAGCCACTGGTATGTCATTTCTTAGTTTGGGAAGCTGCAGACCCTGTACTTCCTATAAAATCAGATATATTTATCCCTCTCAGGTCTCTGAGGTGATTGAAGAACAGATAAAGTCTCATAATTAAATTTTGAGTTGTTTAGGAGTCAAGAGTGTGTTATACATCTAAGAAGATACTTTTAAAATTGTGTTGCAATTAGCATGAATGTTGAGTCAGATATAGACCTTTAAACTAATGGAGATGTTTAGATAGTAGAATGTTAAAGTCAGGTACCAAATACATATGGACTGGTCATTGAGAATGTACGTTAAGCCATATAACCCTCATAACTGAGGCCTAATTACCTCTGTTGTACTGTATTGTATTTGTTATTTTAAGAGAAAGAGCCATTTGTTGGACTGAAAGGAGAAACTGTAGGGGGAAATAAGATATACCTTAAACTTAAAAGAAAAAAAAAAGGGAAGCGGATGGGGGGTTGAGGGTGGGAGAGTGGGACTGGAGGGGGAATAGGGAGGGGACTGCGATTGAGATGTAACTTGAAGAAATAAAAAATAAAGAAAAAAAAAAGAAAGGGAAATGCTTTCCTGGTCTGTGAAGTTAGATCCACCAGATCCAAGAGTTTAGAACATATGCTTCTCATTCTAGATGTGTTCACATCTTCATAATGGTTCTCAGTTGTATTTATGAGCCTAATTCTTCAGCCTGTTGGCACATATGGTATATCATAACAGGAGTACATGGTAGAATAAACTGCTTAAAAAGAAAGAAACAGAAAAGAGACGTCACACAATCTCTTCTGAGAGCATACCTCCACTGGCTTAACTATCTCTCCTTGGTTCCCACTTCTTGAAAGTTCCAGCTCTTAATGGCACTACTCTGAGGATCAGGTCCTTACACAGAGGGAGATCCCATCCAAATCACAACAGAAAATGATAGACATTTATGGCTTCACATAAATTCAAAGAAAAGTGTCTCAACCCCAAATTTTCATAGAACAGGGAGTATAAATTTGAAAATAAGTTAAATATTGACCAGGAAATTTTCTTGATTTTAAAATATGAAAATAACTCTCAGCAATGCCACAAATACTGTATTGAGGAATCCTAAGGAATCCTTGTGCTACTTCAGAGGTTAAATGATTAGGAAAGTCTGAAACATTAGTGAATAAGAAGAAATTTAAGCAATTGCTTTAGTTTAGTAATGCATATTTTTCCACTTACATAAGTCTATACCATTCTCAAAAGAGGAGAGTAGTCTGAAATATTTGGCAGCCTACTGCTGGTCCTTTTCTAGAAGAGCATCCTCATATTTCTCTCGGCCCTTTGCATCAGTCGTACCTCTCACGTTAGCTTACTATGTGTCAGAGCTAATGCATGCTAGTGAGTACAGGCGTGTCACAAAAGTGTATTAATGTAGTTCTTCCTCAGTAATTGGTGTCCCTGAGAAATGAGTCTCATCTGTCTAATTAGTCTTATCTCCACTTGTGAACATCTTTTGGAGAAAAATCAGCAGTAACATACTGAAAATAGAAAAGTAGACTAACGTGTGACCTGGAGACAGGCAGACCCTGCAGGATTGAGAGAAGAGAAAGGCAATAGGGAACCTGAATCTCTTCTTATGGTGTGTGCTAATCCAAGAACTAGCAGGCAGCAATTACCAAGGCAAATATTCTCTTCATTTTTCAATCACATGGAATTTAATCCAAACAAACAGGGTGAAAATCTAGTTTTGAAAATGTTAGCTGGTCTTGCATTTAGTGTATACTTTTGAGAAAAGCAGAAAAGCCAACAGCATATTAAATGGCAAGGAGGAAGGAAGGAACAAGGAGAAACTCAGAGAACAAAGGGCAAAAGATCAGAGAAAATGAAATAGGATCCAATTTTAACTCAGATTTCTGTTGTAGATTATAAAGGCACTGCAATTTCTTCAAATCTTTGTATGCTGTATCAGAAGGAAAAAAATGCCACCTTAATAATGATGCATGCAGTAGAGTTACTTTAAGGATGACTCACTAATACCATGGTAACAAATGGACTTAATGGAAAGCGCTAAAGGAATGAGGGACATGAAATTGTAAGAAATACATGCTCAGAATTTCTGTCTGCTGAAAGCAGGGATACATGAAAGAGCCAGCACAGCTGAGAGCAGCCAGGCATGGACAACAGTTGAGAAGGTATAGCACAGGAGGGATGCTAAAGGCTAACAGTTGACAGTACCCTGTGACCGCACACGTCTTGTCCTTTCTTATTTCCCTGTATTAAACATTGTGCCAAGTAAAATGTATTACAGATTAGTGAGGAGGAGGAAGTTCAATGAAACAGAGGTCAGTGAACATCTGTAAGCAGCACATAGGAAATTAATTGCACCAGGAGAAGTAAGACAGAGTAGTAAAGAAAAAGTAAAAGCCACAAAAATATACGTTCACACTGGAAAAACGAACATAGTAAAAATGTTCTGGTTTGCTTTTTTGTTGCTCTCATAAAATACTGACCCAGTCCAACTTTGGGGATAAAAGTGTGTATTTTAGTTTACAGGTTTTAGTCCATCACTAAGGAAAACCAGGGAAAGGATCAAGACAGAAATCTGGAGGCAGGAACTCAAATAGAGACAGCAGAGGAATCATCCTTACTGGCTTGTTCTCTTTTGCTAGTTCAGCTAACTCTCTTTCTTTTGTAATAATATTTTTATTGTTTTGAGATTATAATATAATTTCTCCTCCAATCTCCCTCATGTTACTCCAAGTCACATTCATTCATGGCCTCTTTGTCTTTAATTGTTAATGTGTGTTTCCTTTGAGGAAGACTATTTTTCCACTCCTGCTCTTAACATTCCTTAATTGCTTGTAATTCTTCGTGTATGATTGAGGCCTTTCCCATGTCTAACTTCCCAGGAATGACACAGTTCAGTGCAGTCTTGACTTTGCTACATAAATTAGCAATAACAAAATGCTGATAGGTCTATCTATCATACTCCAATGGCCTCACACTCATGAATATATGAGCAGCACAAATACTACTTTGGATTATGGAGATTTAAAATAAAAGGTCATGAAATGTTAGGAAGAGAGGTTTAAATCTGGGAGAAAGTAGAGGTAGCAGTGTAGTGCGAATATCATCAAAATTTACTATATATATTGCATATATAATAAAATCCATTATATATATTTCATGTATATTGAAATTAACAGAAATATTATACTAAAAGCTTCTTTTTCTCCTTAAGTTTTCTGTAAACCCAGAACTATTTAAACTATTTAAAACTACCAGTCACATAAGTAAGCATCTAAAGATCTAATCATGAGTCTCTGATTACAGGGCTATCCATGCATTATCATTCCCCTCACAGAGATCCTCCCAGCTCCTCTCCCACCCATGGTTTCCAAACAGTTTTCACTGCCAATCTACATTTTGTCAATACTTGGATAAACACTGAGCTTAGCTATTCTGGGTTTTTTGTTTTTACCTTTGAAGAAAGAAACTGCAGAGGATATCAGAAGATGGAAAGATCTCCCATATTTGTGGATAGGTAGGACCAACATAATAAAAATGGCAATTCTATCAAAAGCAATATACAATTCAGTGTAATTACCATCAATATACCAGCACAATTCTTTATAGACCTTTCAAGAATAACTCTCAACTTCATATGGAAAAACAAAAAACCCAGAATAGCTAAATCAATCCTGTACAATAAAACAACATCTGGAGGTATCACCATGCCTGGTTTCAAGCTGTACTACAGAGCAATAGTCATAAAAATAGCATTGTACTAGTATAAAAACAGACAAGTTGATCTATGGAATTGAATTGAAGACCCAGAAATAAACCCACACACCTATGGTTACTTAATTTTTTATAAAGAAGACAAAACTGTACAATGGAAAAAGGACAGCATCTTCAACAAATGGTACTGGTCTAACTGGATGTCAACATGGAAAAGAATGCAAATAGACCCATATTTATCACCTTGCACAAAACTTAAGTCCAAGTGGGTCAAAGACCTTAACATAAAACTGGATACGCTAAATCTAATAGAAGAGAAAGTGAGAAAAAGTCTCAAACTCATTGACACAGATGGCAATTTCCTGAACAGAACACCAATAGCTTAGGCCCTAAGACCAACAATCAATAAATGGAACCTTGTGAAATGGAAAAGCTTCTGTAAGACAAAGGACACTGTCATCAGAAACCAGGAAACATGCAATTTGCAATCAAATGGATGGAACCAGAAAAGCTCACCCTCAGTGAGCTAACTCAGACACAGAAAGATACACATGGTATCTATTCACTTATAACTGGATATTAGCCATATAGTACAGGACAATCATCCTACAATCAATAGATCCAAAAGAACAGGAACATGGACTTGGTTACCTGTCAGTGGGACACCCCCCCCCCAGTGGAACTTCCATGTATGCCTCCTGTGCAAGAGGAAGCTCTTAGACCTCATGTGACTAATGTCCTGAGGGAGGGGGGGGCTTATACACAGATGTACCCCACACTGGAGGGATGGGATGGGTGGGAGAGGGAGTAGAGAGTGGGAGAGTGGGAACAGGAGGGAGTGGAGGGAGGGGGCAGTAATGGAGATGTAACTTGAAGTAATAAATGAATGTTAAATAAACTGAACATGATAAGGAGGTATCCACCTTTATTTATGGTGATGCAACATTCCACCTTTATGGAGAGGTGTGATGTACAATGAGACTATTAACAAATTCCTAAAAAAAACAACCTGGCGAAGACTCATTAGTTTGCCAAGATTTCTTTGCCTTTTTAGCTGTCTAGTGCCTGAGGATGCTGCTTTATGTTACTTGAGTCCAAGAAAAAGCCTCAACCTGAATCTAACATTTGAAAGTAATTTATTTGTAAAATGGCAACAGGGTAGACTGAGAAAGTTCGTCTTGCCCTGACTTCCTTTCTCTCATTATGGTAGAACTGGCTTGATGCTGCTGCATCTTGCTTGCTCCTCACTTACTGCATCTGCTCTTTCAAACACGATGTTTTCAGCAAATGTGAGGCCGGCTTCATGAGTCAGTATATACAACTTGATACATCACTTTTCATGAATAGGTGTATGTATGCAGGTGTGTGCGTGTGCTTGTGTGTATGTGTGTGTGTTTATGTGGAGGTCAATGTGCCTTGTCTCTCTCATCACTTTACATCTTACTTTTTGAGACAAAGGCTTTCACTGAATCTGGAGCTTACCCACTTGGCCAGCCAACAAGCCACAGGGACTGTCTTGTCATCTCCTTCCCATCTCTGGGTTTACAAAATGCATATGACACATATAGCTTTTTACATGAGCCATGAGATTTAACTCAGGTCCTCACGTTTGAATAGGCAGCAATTTCCCAACTGAGCCATGTCCCTGAATTTTAATCTGCCCCTTTAAATGATGCCTCTCAGATTGTGTAAATGAAATTCTTTTAGAATTGTCATTCCACTCTCTACACTGCACCCTTACCCCAATCAACTTAAAGTGCCAACCCAAGCCTGTTTCTGGAAACATGATAATCCTATTTGCAAACAATGTAGATCTATCAAAATTTGTGATATAATAAATAGTATTAAAATTCATATTCAGGCTTTATTTTCTTGACATAAACTCTTCAGCCCAGAGAAACTTTCACAGTTTAAATCTACTTTAATTTTTTTTTTGTTATTTAAATACTTTATTTTTTTTTCTTCAAGTTACATCTCAGTAACAAACCCCTCCCTATTCCCCCTTCCTAACCCGCCCTTCCACCCTCTTCCCCCCAGAAGTTTCCCCTTTCAGTCCAACAGATGGTTCCTTCTCTTATAACACTAAGTATTATACAGAACAATAGATATAAATATGCCACATTTATGAGAGTAAATTGGCCCAGTATACCTTCCCAATGTCCAGTTTATACATATTTGGCCCCTGACTTTAACATTCTACTATCTAACCAACTCCATGAGTTTAAAGGTCTATATGTGACTCAACATTCATACT
>CAJQZJ010026391.1:7379-12379 GCA_907164525.1 Lophiomys imhausi
TTAAGGACTGGTTCTTATCCTGACACTGGAGAGCGCTGGTACATTAACATTGCTGGCAGTGTCAATTCATTACCACTGATGGCCAAATAATGTCACCAATGCTCCGTGGACGCATTAGTTCCTGAAGATAAGCAGCTATGCTGCATTTCTTCATTAGCTTTAATTGCTATAAATTTTACCTTTTACAACACCGTGCTTTAAAAGGTGAAGTGATCTTTCAGGAACATTAATTCTATAATTTTGTCACAAACAGAAGGTCCTATACTATGTTTTCTTTTCTTCAGGAGTTAATATCTTAGTCTCAGTCTTTTGAAATTTTATTAATGTCCTTTTTCTTATGTAGTTATAAGTAGTTATTTCTCAAATAGATCTGGTTGAATAATACATAAAAAATTGAGGTAGGAGCATTTTTTAAAGAACTTATAAAGCGAAACTTCTTTTTTGCAGTAACCTCACAGTTTTCTCATGGCAAAATTTAAGGAAATGGTATATTCTATTGAATAAGTTCAGTATTGATGTAGCAGGTTACTTGTAGTTGTTTTTTCTTGTTTTTATGTAGGGAGATTGTAGATCCATGTGAGCTATGTGTCTTAAAGTTTCCACTAAGATGCAGCTTTAGAATTCTGAAGCTGCAAGTCCCACATAAAGATTGCCATTAAAATTGTTGCGTCTGGACTTTTTTTTGATTCTTCAAGATCAGTAATTTGAAGGTGGTCTTTTCCTTATCCCATACTGGCAGATATTGGCCACGGTATAGCAGGATTTAAATTACCTTGACGGAAGAAGCTGAATGAGTTGAAAGTCTAGTTCCCATTGTCTGACTCTGACTTGGGATTGATGTTCCGCATGGGGAAGATTTGACTTCTCCATCATGAACATGTGGCTGTGCATGTCACGTTTTAAGGGCAGATAAAGACTAAAGTTCTAGGAGAACAGAGTTTTATTTGCTGACTTGTATAATTGCTTTAAAAATTATTATTTTAAAATGCTTATTTTATTTTATGCATATGAGTGCTTTGCATACATGTATGTTTGTGCATCATATGCATTCTTGGTCCCTGGTGCCTGTGAGGGCAGAAGACAGTTTCAGACCCCTGTAACTGGAGTTAGGGATGGTTGTAAATCACTATGTGGGAGATGGGAATTGAACCAAGGTCCTCTGTATTTTTAACCTATGATACATCTCTCTCCAGCCCACCCCTTTTAAAAATTATTTTTTATTTTATGTGTATGTGTGTATAACTGCATGTATGTATGTAGATGTCATGCATGCCTGTTGCCTGTGGAGGCCAGAAAAGGGTGCTGGATACCCAAGAACTAGAATTGCAGATGGTCATGAACCTCCACATGGGTGCTGGGAATCAAACCCAGGTCCTTGCAAGAGTAGCCAGTGCTCTTTAAGCCATCTCTGTAGTTGTGGTAGGTCTTGTGTGTGGTATTTTTCTTACATCTAAGTATGTGAGCAGAAGGTTTATATTGTGCAGCAAATGTATGTGTAGGCTCTTGCAGTGTAGTTGACACGAGCGTGTGCTGCAGTTGGTCTAGTGTTCAGTGGGGCTGTATTAACATTGGAGTTGCCCTGTGCAAAAGCTGATGGCTTTATGTAACTACTGCTTAGTTTAAAATAGGCTAGACACATCTTTTTATGAAATTCATTATCCTCAGTCTGTCTTTATTTCACTTGTCAAGAATGAAACACTCAAAAACTTCCAAAAGTCATTCTAAATGTTTTGTTATTTAAAAAAAAATTCAGAATGTGGGATTTGGTGATGTAGTTCAGTGGTAGAGCTCCTGTATAACATGTACAAGGCCAGGATCAATTCTCAGAACCTCCAGCCACACACAGAAGTCAAAAGCCTACGTGCTAGAATTGGTTTGCTACTTGGTGGTAAATGCTGTGTTTTATACTTGTCTCATTTGCTGATTTTGGTGGCTCTTTCTCTTCAGTTCATGTCTGCTTTCCCCATTTATAGATGGGAGACAGAGGATACAGTGACACAGTGACACTCCGGAGTGCTGCAGCTGGCCCTCCTGTACACGGTCGCTCTTCCTCTGCACTGTCCCTTTCTACTCATTATTTCTATGCTCTTTGTTGCTTTTGTCTTTTTCCATTTCTATGATTTTTCTCGTTTTTCATCTAGGCTGTTTTCTGTAGCATGTAATAGCATAACATCTATATTTCTTTTCCATTTTTGTTAAAATTTACATTCTGATAAAAGACTGCTTATCCAGTCTTACTTTCATATTCTGGTATTCAAACCCTGCCTCATTTCTTTGTTTTATTCTTCCTGTGTGTAAGTGTTACTGTAAATGATGTCCTTCTTGTGTTGTGTTGTTCCACCTCCCATCCCCAGCCTGTTCTTCATCTGTTGATAATTTATTATGCTCACGTGTGGCTGACCATGTCTATGTAATGGGTGATGGGGTAAAATTGATCAAGTTAGGTTACTGTTATATTTCAATTATCATTATCTTAAAAGAATTATAGAAAACTTACAGTGGACCTGTGATTTTCATAAACTCAACAAATGATTCCTGAGTTTTCTGTGCCAGTTTTCAGAAGCATAAACCCAGTATCTATGAATTAGGGAGCATGTTATTTATTGGTAGATTTCCTTGTGTTGAGTCTTGATTGGTACATACAGAGTTAGTTAAATAGTTCAGTAAGGCTTACCCAACCAGGAGAGAAGAACATTTTCCAAATATTTCACTCTTGAGTTTATGAGAAGATTCCAGAAAAATTTAAATTGTACATTAGTGTGCTTAGGAAATGTTTATTCCTAGTTGATTTTGGAAACCTTAAATAGAAAGTTACCAGTGCAGTTAAACTGGTTTTGTGTGTGTGTGTGTGTGTGTGTGTGTGTGTGTGTGTGTGTGTGATTACCTAGTTTTTGTGCATTAGAAGGATCTCTATGTAGATGATTATAATGTCACTTTCTGACCTTTGCAGCTTGAATAATTGTAAATCATTGCTTCATAACGTGTCAGAGAATGTCTGTACTAGGCAATTAAATGGCAGAATATAATAGACCAAATTATTGCCTGTCATGTTTTCAACAACACAGTTAGTATTTGAGTTACACTTAATCATTACGTGCATTAGCAACTTCATTGGAATCCAGCTTCAGGCTGAGCATGAAATACATTACATTATTTAAACCTCTAATGGTACAAGTCATTTATTTGTGTTGAAGTGTACAACATGCAGAGTTTCATAAAGCAAGGAACACTTGAGAGCTTAATTTATCCAAATCAAAGTCTAAATGCAGATAAACACAAGTGGCAAAAATTAGTAATTTTTATAGGCTGGAAATATTTAAAAATACATGGTTGTGGGTAATTGTAGGCAGCAGGAATAAATTAAAATCACTATTTTTAGTCTGCTCTGAGAACTAAAGCTGTGTATACCTTAATCATTAAAAGTAACACAGAATTGCATTTTGAGCTGAACAATTAATTATATGCATCATATCTTCAGATATATGTGAATAAGATAAGTATTTGCTGCAGCTGGTTGTTCTGGTTAAAAAATATAGATAGAAAAGTTGGTTTTGTGCTGTGGCAATGCATTTCGTCTGTAACAGTATAAAATACAACGTTTCTCACTTTTATAAAAAGATTTAAATTAACAGTAAGACATTCATTATGAAAGATACATTGTATTTTCTACATAGTATTTCATTGCCTTTAGTTAGACTATGTTTTTACTTCTATTTTGAAAATTTAAAATGCCATGCAACAATTACTCTCTCTTTTCTGTCACTTATATGAAATTAATCATTTACCCATCTGGTGGTGAAATCATTGAGATACCTTTTAAATTATGATCAATATTTTCAACATTTTTTATTATATAACTCACTTTATGGTTTGAAAATCTAAGCAATATTTTAATTATAATAGTCAAATAACAAACATTTTTCCTCAGAACTCTACCCTATTTTCAGTGAAATGTTTTGGCACTTCAGCAGAGAGTTGGGGGCAAGGTGAAGACTTTGATGCAGAAAGGGAAGAAGGCTATTCCCAATGTCTCCTCACAGTGACAGACAGGAGAGCTTTACTGGCAGTAACGTACCCTTCTTTCCTTCTGCATGGCTGTATTCTGTTGCTTTTTCCATGATAGGTGTGTTCATGAATTTATTCCAAAGCCACTAAGTGTGGTTAACCTGTATAGCAAGATAGAGATGAAATAAGCTTTTTTTACATGTTCATTGGGGTTAAAAATATCAGCATCTTCTTTCCCCACCCCCAGTGATATAGTAATGCTCCAGTGTCTTAATTCTCTATTTTTATTTTAAGATGACCCCTTAAAGGGTTAAAAAATCATACTGGGGCCCGGGGCTTTGCTTTTGTCTGTCCTTACCCTCACAGTATCATTAGGAGGTAGTCACTTTCTAGCTTCCATCACTTGCTTTGTGATTGCATTTTAAATTCACCTTCCTTGTCAATCTGTCCATTTCCTAAAGTCTTTACCCTGTGAAAACCTTTCCTGGTTTGTCCAGGAACTTCTTGAGCACAGGTGTTGGAAATGTAGCTGGAAGGAAGGGATGCTTTGCTATCTTCATTCTTCTCTCATTCAGTAGATTCCCATGAGTCTCTTAGTTCAGGCATGGTGACATGCTTTGGTGGACAGAGACCTCAGGAAAAAACAGATTATGGTCTAAGAGCCACTCCGAGGGGAACCAGATAGAATGGGAACCCTGTTCTGTTGAGGAATATAAAAAAGACTGCCTACAGACCTGACTTTGCCAAAGTTGGGTCTTAAAGTTAGTTGAGGTGTATTCATAAGACAAATGTGCATATTTTCAACACAGGTAAATAAAGAACATAAGAGCAAAAGTAGATGAATGGAATAACATGACGTTAGGAATTCTGCAAACAGTCCTGTTGTGTGTGGCTGTGGAGGGAGTACATGTTACAGCTATCTGTTGAACACCAGCACTTACCAGTACTTGCTGGGGTTTACCTTGAAGACAATAGTGTCTTCCTCAAATAGAGAA
>CAJQZJ010026391.1:17379-21657 GCA_907164525.1 Lophiomys imhausi
AATTTGTGCTTGTTTTCTGGATACAGCACAGAAACTGAGCAGCAAACCTCGATGAGAACAAGGGAGGCTGTTAACTAAGATTGTCAGATGCGGAGCGGAGTGGCTATGGAAAATGAAAGTTCCCGACAGTTGGGATTTATTAAAGGATTTATATTTGCATTCATGCTTTATGATTTGTGCATACATTTTGTAGAATTCACTGAACTTGGTGTGAGTGATGGGTCAGTTTTTTGGGATCAAATTAAGTCTAGTGAGCTAGTTGTGGTTACTGCGGTGAGAAACTCAACAGTGCAGTTTTTACGGATGTGTGACTTCATTCAGAGCGGCTGATCACTTTGAGACTTTGTTGGGGACATTCTCTGGGTGATTGACAGGTGGAGACTGTTGTTAGTTTTAGGTGTTCAGGGGCTGGGGGGCATTTTAAAAGTTATTCAGGAGCCGTAGTCTCAGTTTTCTCTGGGAGTTGGAAGAACGCTGTAGCTATTAAAGCTGCTGTTTTTCTACCAAAGCTGCTAACAGTAACTTGTACTTAGACATCTAGAAAATAAAAGGCTTTTTATATCTTTTGGTTTACAAGGTTACAAGAATATTAGTACATTTTTAGAGGTATTATGAAATGTTAGTTGTCAGAAGCTTTGAAACTGCTTTGGACTCAAAATTTAGTATTGACAGATATTTTAGAGAAAATAGAAGTTTCCTCATTGTATATTGATTAGCAGTGACTTATTTTAGTTTTAGCAGTTTTTTTAAAAGATTGTGATATTGCAGTCTGACGTTTGTAAAAAGTTCATGCTTGAATCGTTCAGAAATTAGTTTAATATTTAAGGTGCTAGTGTATTACCAGTCATAGTGGTGAATGCTGAGTACATCTCTAGCATAAATTATTAAATGTTGTATTAGAGTTGCAAGAATTAAAATGACTGTTTTACCCTGAATAAATTAGAATTATGCTATTGGCTTTATCTTTTATAATGAATACACTAATACCCTTTTATAATAAGACTTTTGGATTAAGTTTATATCTGTTGTAATTTTAACCAGTGCTCTATTACTGAATTTTAAGTATCAATACTTCTTAGTTCTTTCTTCTTCGTTAGCAATAAGTGAAATTATATCACTGCATTGCAGTGTTCATCCTTGTTCTTATACACACGCACACACACATACACATACAATTCTGATGTTGATTATTTATACTTGAAAAAATTGTAGTAGATGTACTTTGTTATTTGATCTTTTATATTGAAGGGTATTTGAGGAAGTATAAAATGCAAGGTAACATTTTAATTTCTTGCCAAACAAGAGTAACCGTATGGCTTTCCAGTAGACATAGCCCATGTAATGTGTCCACTCTAGAACAGCAGCAACTCTGGCATTTTAACTGTGCTGTTCTTTTAAGTGTTCTTTCTGTTGGAAAGTAAAGGAAATGTTCTGACCAGACTTCTTTCCAGCCAGCACTTGGGGTTTCATGAGTGTAAAGATTATTTGAGTGTCAGAATGGGTAAGATCGCGCAAAGCTACAAGTGCAATCTAGTTTATAATTTGGTAGCCACAAATGATTATTGGCTACTTTGACTTAAAACTTTTCATAATCATTTTGGAAGTGTGACCTACAGAGAATACAAGGAAAAATAAGATGAGTAAGAAAGTCTTCTAATGATGGAAAATTCTGAATCAGTATTGACATTGCAAATGACAATTTAGGTGAAATGATAGCAGGTATCTGTGGACCTCAGCACTGTGGAGGCTGAGGCAGAGGGTTTGCAAATTCAAAGATAGCTTAGGCTATACAGTGAGGCTTTTTTCTTAAATAGAATAGAAAGAACTAAATTATATGCTCTGTGTGTTTGAGACTAAAAGCTGAGTTTTCTGGTCCACTGTATTAATCACAGAGATCGCTGGTTTCTTAGTCAGAAATGTGATGTTGACATTTGCTTTAACTGTTCATTTCCAGTAGATGGCTACAGTTCACTACCAAACTGAACTCACAATAGATTCTTTACAGTAACTGAGTCACAATGGCAGTGGGATGAGTAGACATAAGTGACCTGCGTGTTTCCTTACTCATTGACGTTGTCACCAAGCATTGCTATTTTCTAATAAATACCTTTTAAAAATGACTAGAAAGTGGAATTTTTCACTTTCCCCTCTTTGATTTATAGTTAATAATGGCATTACTTATTTTGTCTCATGCTCAATTACTTTCTAGAGTTTTATGTTATATAAAGAATATTCATTGAACTATGTAAAAAAGTTATGATTCCTTAAAATTTTATGTATTAGTTCCTTAAATTTAGTCATATTGTTTTGTTTTGAAGTTGAAGCACTGTGAATCTTTTATCACTTATTGGTCAAGTTTTCTGGCATTTGCTAAGTATTATTTCATGTGCTCCATATGTAGACATATATGCTAAGTAAAGCATATATGTATAATTCTATTACTAATTGTCAATACCAGTCTGGATTTGTACCTAAATATTTTAGGAGTTAAAATAATAGACATACAAACTAACTATTAAAAAACTATTTATTAGGTTCTGAATCATTTAATATCTGCTTTTCAGTCAGACACCTGTCTACTGCACTCCAAAAATAGTTGTACATGGAGCATCAGCCATAAATACTATTGCAGATATCTGAGTAAATGATCTCTGTATGTTTTAGGTGCAAAAACATTCTTTTTTGTCAGAGAACAGATGCATACCTGTACTGCTATAGAATGTATCTTTTAATGACTATCTTTATTTCTTTCTTTGAGGGTGTGTGTGATGAGTATATCCTTATGCATGTATGCATTCATACATATAAAGAGGAAATCTGATTTTTTTTATGTCTTGCAAGTGTTGGTTGAATCAAGTACTTTAAGTTGCAGCATTACAGGTTATTTTATAAATGGAAATGTCAACATTGTGCAGTGCTCTAAGACTATGATTTCAGGTCCCTTTTCAGCCAGTGGCCAGCTTCCAGGGCTGGCAGCAGTTGCCTATATTATTATTAACTGTACTTTACTGCTGTACAGACTATGAAAAAATTCCAAGGCTTTGGAATTTGACTGTTAACATTTAGAGTTTTCTATGTAAATTTTGCATTTTCCTTGAAAACAGATTGGTTTATTTTGCATATTTTATTGCTGGTGTATATATTTATCATATAATTGAAGTAGATTTAGAAATGGGCCATAATTATAACTAATTACTAGCAATTTCATTCACACATTTGTGAAGGGATAGTTGGAATATTCAGAAATATTCAATAGTCAATTGAACTCTTTTGAATCAAAGAGTTAAAGTCTACTTCTTTAATTAGGTTACTTTTTAGAAAAATAATTTTTCTGAAAAGCATTCAAATTTTATAGTAATGTAAGGTTGTTTTGGCATATAGTTAATTTGGGAGGTGTGTGTACATTTGTACACAAGCAAGAATAATTCTCATTAGTGGACAGCCTTAAAGACAAAGGATGGTTGGCCCTTCCCAGAGACCATGCAATTTAAGTTTACAAAAGGATCAAGGACACAGATTTTAATAATGCAAACAATATTAGTTCTGTCCCCTCTGGCCTCATGAGCTTGGACATCCTATCCTGATTGTATGCTTGGATTCCAAACCTGGAGATATATGAGACACCCTCGGGAGCACCTGACTGAGCTGAGACCAGTGATTACAAGGATGGTGCCTGGAGGGCAATTAAGGGAGAGGGTAGAGATGGGCAGTAATGAGTCCCCTTAGCACCCTAATGACCCACAGAACGGGAAGTAGAGAATTGGGTTACAAAGGTGGGCAAGTGAGGAAGGTGCTTGACTGATGTTGGAATTATTTACCAGCAATATAATTTTTGTACTTAGATATTGATATAACTAGATACAGAAATATAATTTTTTTCTGCTTTTGCAGTTATCTAGTCTGAAGCAATTTATGTCTTGTCATTTAGAATATTTAACATTTAATTTAATAATTTAAATTTTATTAATTGAAACCATTGCTGTTTTGTATATTCCTTTTTATTATTTTGAAGTTTTATTGCATTAATAGTCTTGCTTCAGATGCAGTTTATCGCGCTGCAAAGTTCATGGTGTCCTTGGCTTGCAGCATTGCATGGTAATTTTAGCCTAAGATGTTTGTGTAAACTTTCTGTTTGCTCATCTATTTCCTGAGTTGCTGATATTTGTAATGGAAAGTAGACCTTTCTTGATCTAGTCAGGCCCGTGAAACCTACAAAATTGAGGGTAAACTTTGTGTGTGTGTGTGTGTGTGTGTGTGTGTGTGTGTGTGTGTGTGTGT
>CAJQZJ010026391.1:21667-40870 GCA_907164525.1 Lophiomys imhausi
TGTGTGTGTGTGTGTGTGTGTGTGTGTGTGTGTGTGTGTGTGTGTGTAATTATATGAAGAAGATTTTAGCAGGGGAAAACTTTGTAGATATTAGGGCACATGTAATCCGCACCAGGTCCTTCCCCATGATTTGAAATGAAATTGGGGTTGTTTTCCTGTTGACTTCTATGGTGTTCTGTTCTTTTCATTTCTAACATTAGTAGCCTGATACAGATATGTTTCTGTGTGATTTGCTATTCACTCACTCACATTATTGTGGAGGGAAAGGGGAAAATGCCATGTGCAGGAGCTCTGATATGATAACCTTGTTACTTAACCATTAGTCTCCCTTAGATGCAGTGTCTTGCACAGGTATTAATTTGTGGGCTTTCCTGCCTCATTGATCTTTGGTATGGTGCATGCTCAGCTGTACATGCCAGAGCTGAGAGACTGCTAACTGGGTTTGCACCATCCCCTTGCACCTCTGCTGGTTACTGTCTTCCTTTTCTGGGCTTTGTCTGAATGAGTCACTTCTCACACCACTGTGACTGACTCCCAAAAATACTGTCCGGCCACCCGGGGAGCTGGCTGTGCTGTTTCTTGTTTATCACTAGGGGGAGTCAAGGAGTGTCCTTAGAATTCCTCCCCCAATTCCTTCCTCCTTCCTCCTTCCTCCTTCCCTTTCAGTTTGGATCTCTTTTCTTTCACTTCCTGTCTTGTGTTCTTTTTTCTTTCTTTTTTCTTTTCCCTTTCCTTCTTTTCCCTTTATTTCTTCTCTTTGAAGTCTAAAATATTGTTAGATCTCTCATTATGGTTGCCCATCCCTGCAATATAAGCAGTAATTTATTTTTAGTTTTTAAAATTTGGCTAGAAAATATATGATATTTTTCTAACTGCTATTTACATAATTAAATGATGGCAATATTTTATAGTTTTGATGAGTAATAGACTCTTAGAAACAGTGCTACTGTCTAGATGGATATTGAATTGAATTTAAAATACTGTAAAGGAAAATGCCCCATATGATTATCAAAATGATATGTGTAAAAATAACCATAAAATCTATTTCAACATACTTGTATTTTAATTAGACCAACTCTGAGGTTATGAATATCTCTAACATTTATCTCCCCAATTAAGATATATTAAGAGTAGCTGACTTATATTACATTAACAGATAGATGTTTATTCATATATAATAGTCAATAAGTTTGGCCAGAGCATCTATAAATAAATATTTTAGCTTTCTGTAAAGAGCAACTATTATTATAAAATTATGTAGGTATTTAAAGCACTCTGTGCTTCTGTTCTTCAAAATGAGTAAAGCATATTATATACTCAGTAGGTTTTTAATCTTTCCGTGTGTCTATTTGGGAACTTGAGGGCACAATAGTATCTCCCCTCCTGTTGTCATTCTCTTGAGATTTAGAAAGTGTGGATTTTTGAAATATATGCATAAAGAGCTTGCTACTGATGTGCTTTGGCCCTTTTTTTTTTCTGATTTCCCAATATGTCATCTTATCATTGTACTTTGTACTTTTAGTTTTTAAGATGAGATTTTGATGGTTTTCATTTTATTCTTAAAAGTCTTTTACTTGATAAGATAATACCATTTTGATACTTGAAAATGCTTACAAATCTTATAGAATAGTAGTTATTGTAAAATCAACTTATATAAAATAATAAATTCTGAAATTGATAAAAATTATGAGGAAGTTATAATTAATTTTGTAATTGTTTATATTTTACTTAGTTAAAATTCATAGCTATAATTGTGAATGTCTAAATAATTTATTGTAAAATTGTAGCATGGTTGAATCATCTTAGCATTACCCTTACAATGGTTACAGGAGCGACTCTTTCATGATGACGGTCCTTTATGGCTTTCAGAAGCGAGGACATAATTCCTGCCGACTTCAGTAGGAAGAAACTACAAAAACTTTTTGAGTTAGTGGCAGAGTAAATGAGTTTGGGTTTACATTTTTAACAGAAATGTTATGAACTATGATTGAATTTGTTGTGAAAGTTTGTCACTATCAATAAAAGTGTTTAGGTACAAGTTTACTGAGCTTTCAGCCTCTCTAAGGTTAAAGGTTGGCTGATGTGAAAAGTCAATCCTGTTCATTGGTAGTATACAGAACATGACAAATACATTTCTATGTGTTTTGGATTATTATGCCATTTCTTATTTCAAATTTCTTTTGTCAGGACAGCAGGCAAAACAATGATGCTTTGAGGAGGTAATTAAAGATATTGTTCAGAGAACAACTTTCTGCATATTTGAATTATTACTGTCATCAAAATCATACAAATATGGAAATATGATTGCCAGAAGCACATAAATCAATGATCAGCATGGCCTCAAAATCCAATAAATATGTAGAGTTAAATACTTTAAAATGCAAATTGTATCTGATGATTTGCATATGGTGGAGTTTAAAGAAATTTGTTGCTTAACAACCTCTAAGGTAGCAGTTAGGGCTGTGGGTAAACATAGATTTTTTTTTTTTTTTTATTCATCATTGGTCAAGTTGTAAGATTTGATAGATGATGGGAGGCTGCTTCCCTTGGATAAAGTGACTGCAATCTTTACTGAATCCTAAAAGTGCCTTGAAGTCATCTGCATAATTAAGAGTTAATTATTCTTCATCCATCTAGATCAGAGAAGGACGGATTTAGGGAAGGAATTTATAATTTTTGCCTCACATCCTGTCATGTGGTAATGTGATAAACTAAACTGACTCCAAATAATACCTAGTGACCTTAGCCTCACAGAGCACTTCTGTCGCTTTTCCTTATCAATTCCAGAAACTCCACATTAACAGAAGTTTAATTGTCCTCAGAGAAAGCAATATGAAATTCATATTCCCTTACTCTTAAGGTTTGAGTTTGTCATTGTGGAGATGTACACACAGCATGTAAGTCTGCATGTGTTCTTTCAGCAACAGCAAGCAGTGAGCCTTCAGATGTTGCTTGGGAGGGTGACAAGCACACTGACTCAGTCATAAAGAAGTCGGTCGACAGGGCAGTGACTCCTTTTTAAGCCTGTCAGAATTTGGAACATTGAAATAACCTATTTAAAAATATTATTTTTTTATAAAATTAATATAATAATGGATCCAATAACTAGTACAGATTTACAAATAATGTGTTTTGCTTTGAGAGACCTAAGAAAAGCAGCTTAAGGCTCAGGCGCCTGGTACTGTTGCTTGCTAAAAGCACATAGCATAGATATCCCTTGAAAATCCAGCATAGACTTAGGACATTTTTTCAAAATGATTTTCTTTGAGACTGAATGTTTTCTGAGTGTTTACTGATCACAAGAAGAATTGTAATAAAGAAATCAATATGCATGATCCTTTTCCATGTAGTACAACAGGGTTACACTGTTAGGTTAAATACAGGCGGCGTTCCTTTTCAGAAAATCAATTTGCTGTATAGCCTGCAATAGCCAGTCTTTTCACGCAGTTGTTTTATGTTGTGCTCACAGTAATTCTGTATTGGCACCTTCAAATAGTATTGACTTCTAAAGGGCTCTAAGCTTGGTAGCCTGATTTTAGGTAGAAAGGCCAAGACATTTCTAATACAATAATCAGAACTGCTATACTTAACACAGTAATCAATACTATTGTAGTTATTCTTTTTTATATGTTACCCCAAACCTATCATTTGAGAAAGACCATTCATTGCTTTTTGTATTTTAATAGAAATGTCAACTGTGATTACATGGAGACATGTAATTTTTAATATGAACTGTAGCTGTTAATATTTTAGGTGTTTCTACATTTGCATGTTATGTTTCTCAGAAGCATAATTTCAGGCTGCTTATTTTGAAAAGTTGGAGTAAATTTGTAAGATTGAGGTTGTTTTAGTTTGCTATCTGCCTCTATTTTACATCACAAACAAAACCGATTTTGAGAGCATTTTACTAACTACCTAGAGCTAGTGACCGCCCTGCTGTTGTTATGAAGGAAAGTAATTAGGAAAATGTGTGGGAACATATTTTTGTTTTAGGTCAATTTTACTTCTCAAGTTAGTTTAGCTCCTAAGATGCCTGTGCCAACTCTGTCCTGACTGCTTAGTTCAGCAGTGTGACCTTCCCCTGAGGAGGTCCTGGTGGGCCAGGGTCTTCCTTCTGGCCGGGGGTGCGGAGTCCACTGTGCTTTAACCGCAGAGGGGGTCCCCATAGCGAGCCCAGAGGAAGCAGAAAACGCCTGTTGTCTTTGCAGCCTCCGTGGGCACATTTATTCGTTGTGTGGTTCTTATTTATGCATTGATTTCTTTCAAAGTCTTTATGATCTACTTCAAGATTCCCATGTTTTTTTTTTTTTTTGTCATTGTAACAAGAATTCATATCTAGGTAGCAATTGAGAAAAGGCTTTACATTGTTAAATTTATTTCACCTTTCTAGTAGAGTGATGAAATTTTTAAAACTAGGACTAAAATAGCTATAAATATTACAAATATTTTTGTATTTTAGTTAGTTTATGATTATGCCACCACTTACATTCATGAAATCTTCATGTAAAAGGTACATTACAATGTAAGAACTATTTTCTAAAATACATGGAGAATACAAGAGCAGATTTTGAAAGATTTATAAGCACAAGGAAATAAGTAGGTTTTGCTTAGGCTGTATACTTATCAATGTTTTAAGTGTTTATAGAAACCCCTAACATTTAAAAAATATATCATCATTTATAAAATGAGTTTATTCTTTGAGCAAAACATTCTTGTAAAAGGAACAAAATTATCCAAATAATAGTGTAAACCAAGCCAGGCATAGCAGCAGACAGAAAAATGCATTCAGCCAGTAGGATCATGGATTTGTTTGATTCAGGTAATTGAAAGTGTTTCATACTATTATTGCAACTTGAAGGCTTGTTTAAGTGTCTAACTGTCAGTCACGTTGGAAGGTGAAAAGTATTCAATTGTCACTCTGTCAGTCAATAGCGATGAGAACTGTCTGCCTAATGGATTTCTTTACATAGATGTCTGCATGGAAGTAGAAGTAAAATCAATGTGTTGTCATGTGTGAGTATGCTGCATCAAACTGCCAGGTGAATTGCAACTGTATTTCTGTAACATCTGCATTCTTGTGTTGTTTGTGGAAGGCAGCCCGGAGCTCTGCATATATACAGATGTGAGACGCTGTTGCTGGAAGCTTGTATTCTCTCAGGGAGACCATTTCTGCTATCACGTATATCCAGTAGAACATCTATTTTGATCTCTTGAAAAAAAAATCCCATTTTAATTAAGTTAAAATAAATGAGGGGACTTGTTTTGTTAAAATTATTATGCTTGGAAAACTACATTTAAATGGTTGTCATCCCTGAGTTACTACATCTGAAAACAAATAATGATTATGGTTTAAGAATTACCCAAACTTGCATTGTTTTTAGTGGATGGTCCCCCTGTTCCCTGACTCCTCCGTTGCTCAGATCTGAAATAAAGACAAAAGACAAGTTTATTGAAATTTTGGTGAAAGAAACTTGAGAGGAACAGATCATGGAGTGGGTAGCCATCATGATTTAAAATTAGTAATTTTTTTCAAAGTGGAGGAAAGACTCACTGTAAAGCCCTACTTTTAGGTTAACAAAATCTATTTAAGAATAGCATGTCCTGATCCCCTGCAGCTGTGTGTGAAGATGAGCTGGGGTCTCAGCACTAGAAAACTAAATGTTCAGAAAAGTGTTTTACCACCTCCACTGATAACATCTAGAATAATTCTGGTAGTTTTTAGAATGTGGTAAGAGCTGTAACTGGTCCATAAGAGGAAACGGCAGGATGCCGTACCTCCCATCTGGGGCAGGTGGGCCGAGGGATTCTAGGGAAGATTTCAAGGCGAGGCAGAGGAGGGCAGCCACATCACTGTGTTTTCTTGGGTCTTTAAGAGCCTGTTAAAGTCCAGAAGAACGTGCACTATGAACATGAACAGCAGAGAGGACCAGTCTCTGTCCATGGTGGGAAGGCAGAGGTGCAGATGAGTTCAGTGGTGCAGGATTGTCTCTCCGTAACAGTGCTGTGTTCATAATTATGATTGGAAGAATTGTGCACAGGTCAGATTCCAGTGTTTTCATAAGTGCTAAGAACTAATTGGCTGGGCGCAGTTCTGCCAAGGCTTTCGAATCTCACAGACATGTGCCGAGTCAGAAGTCACACTGGGGGTCTGCATCAGGTTACTCCCTGCATGCGTGTGATAAATGACATTTAACAAATAACAATTTTCAGTTATTACCATAGCTCTTTGAAAGAAAGGATAGCTTTCTCATGCTGAAATCACATTGCATCTGAAACATTTTTAGATGTAGTAACTGTTTTTTTTAACCATCTTATGTAAATTATTGATTAAGTAGGGGATAGGAGATGATTCAGTCTATAAAGTGCATGCCTAGTAAGCAAGTGTGTATCTGGCATCCATGTGAAATCTGAGTATGGCACATCTGGAACCCCAGTGCTGATGAAGTGGACACAAAATGATCCTGCAGAAATAGCCAGCTCCAAGCTCAGTGAGACACTGTCTCATAAACAAGGTGAGGTGTAATTGAGGATGCTTGCTTCCCACATGCACATATGGACATTTGCTCATGAACACATACATGTGCAACACACACAGGTAACCACCCTAACTAACTTAGTATCAGCCATTGTTCTTTTTCTACTACTCCACAGGGTT
Organism: Lophiomys imhausi; assembly: GCA_907164525.1. Lineage (NCBI taxonomy): Eukaryota > Metazoa > Chordata > Mammalia > Rodentia > Muridae > Lophiomys > Lophiomys imhausi. The sequence continues at coordinate 28,323 of CAJQZJ010026391.1, forward strand.
TTGGTGTTTTTTGGTGGTTTTTTTTTTTATTTTGTTTTGTTTTTTGAGACAGAGTTTCTCTGTGTAACAGCCCTGGCTGTCCTGGACTCACTCTGTAGACCAGGCTGACTTCAAACTCACAGAGATCCGCCTGCCTCTGCCTCCCGAGTGCTGGAATTATTGTCGTGGGCCACCACGCCTGCCATTTTTGGTGTATTTTTATTTTTAGCATTTATTCACTTCTAGGTCCTTGAGCATCAAACCCTCTTGTTAGTTTTCTTACAGCACATGTGTGCAGTATAAGTGTAGTATGGAAAGACCTGGGAGTCTGGGCTCTGAGCTGGAACCCAGCTTCACCACTTTGCATGTAGTACCAGGGCTCAGGTGCTTCTCCCTGGTATAGTATTGGTGTTCTCTTCTGAGATACGGAGGCTTTGTATGCAGTACCAGGGCTCAGGTGCTTCTGCCTGGTATAGTATTGGTGTTCCCTTCTGAAATACGGAGGCATTCCTAGGAACAAAACAGTGCCTAGAATTATAGAGCACTTTGATGTGCAGATAGTGATTAGTAAGTCAGTTTTGTTGCACATTTGGTCAGCTTTTACTCTGGATTAGTTTGCTAGCATAGGACAGAAGTACTATGTGTCATAGCTTTAATATTAGGTATTCTTAATTTTACTTATACAAAAGAAATTCACTGTTGGCCTATGTTTGACCTGTAGTGTCTTTGCATTAGAGATACAGGGAACCTTCATCCTCTTCACTGTCCCAATAGCAGGGCCCATGTTTAGGTCCCATCACTGTGAGAGATGACCACTGAGTGCTTTTGCATGAGTACATGACAGCAGGGAAGCAGTCATCCTCTTCTTGCAAAGAGCTACTCAGAAAGGTTCTTTTGGTGTATTTGAGTTCCAGTTCATTGACCAGAGCTTAGAGTAGAAGTGGTGTTGATGGATATTCTGTTCTGTGTAGTCATTTTGTCCAGATTTTTAGTTACTAGAAAAGAAGAGAACAGATAGTATTGGAAAGCAATTTCTAGGTTTTTTTTTTTTTTTTTGGTCATTGGGCTAATTAATAATCTTATTTCTGTTTCTTATTGTGATATACACACATACATGCATGCATGCATATATATATATATATGGTAGTTATACATATATTCACATTTAACTTAGGGAGAAATAAAGTTAACATGTTATTCAATATCTGTTTTGGAAGTGGTGCATTTACTTCCATGAAACACCCATGTACTTCCCTTAGACTCATCTTTCTCATCTGTCTTGTAGCCACTGACTTTGGTGTCTTAATATTCATAGTTTAACCATGAATATTATGGTTAAAGACATATATGTCTTCATATATTAAGTGTATTTATTTCTTTGAGATGGCGTTAGAACTCAGAGTAGCAAGCACCTCTATACGCATTGCCAGTGGTCTGTGAAGGCTCTCAGGAGAGAATAACGAAAAATCCACGAATGTAATCTGGCTTTAGTATTTGCAGAACAAAAGCCCTTCCATACTTGCTTCTTGGTGGGTTTTTGAGTTACATGACATTCTGGATGGTTTATGGGGGGTGGGTGTGCTGTCCCACTGTGTCATTTTGGCTTAAAGTGTTGTTCTGAGACATAACACTGCAGAAAGTGGTGATGGTGGTGGGGTTGGCTGAGGGAAAGTTCAGTCTGTGAAGTGCTTTCCCTGAAAAACACGAGGACCTGAACTTCTGTATGTAACTCCAGCACAGATAGGTGGAGACAGATTCCCAGAACTCACTAGCCCCAGTCTAGGCTAATTGCTGAGCTTCAGGCCAGTGACACTGTGTCTCAAAGAAGGTAGACATTCTTCTGAGGATGGCACATGAAATTGTCCTCCATACTTTAAAACATGTACACACATGTACTTGCACACCCACACACATGTGCCCTCAATTCATAAGCATGTGCATGAGAATACTTTTAGGCACATGCATACACAGAATTCACACACACAGAGCCTGGTCTCTGTTCTCATTTAACTGTCCCTTATTTTTATCTTGTGGCTATCTTGTAGAAGTCACTACAGTGGACTCCTCTTTGTGAGAAAGAGCCCCATAGTCACTGACTTTGTTGCCTTTTTTCAGACCTCTCTGTAAGTTGTTAGTATCTTTATGCACAATTATCCAACCTTTAGGCTCTGGAAACATATCACTTCAGGAGCCTCTTGTGCACCAGCTAGATAATTCAGCCTGGTGTTTGTGACAGTGCTCACGAGTGCCGGCTAGCTTAAGGGTGAGTAGGGAAGCCTCTAAAGACCACGGTCCCTGAGGGTCCTCTTTGAACAGGAGGTAAGGAGTTGGTACGCTGATGCTGGCTGGATGTTGCTTCTCCTGCCCTGCCTCCCCCACGCACCCCCCTTCCCTCCAGCATTGCACTTCGACCCTGACCCAGTGGGTAGAGCCTTTTCTTCCATCTATTTCCTGATTCTTTTATTCTTTGGTGCTGACGTTCCCGACCAAACAGTTAAGTTCTGATTTGGGGCAAGTCCAATCTAAGAGTCCACTTTTGTGACTAATTCATCACACTGTGTTTAGTTAGGTGCTCTGTTACTGATGAGCAGGTGAAGAGCAGCTCTGATTTCCTGGCTTCCCTGCTATCTGCCCATGTTCTTGGTACTCTTGACAATAAAGTGTGAACTAAACCGAACATGCTACCTCTGTTCCTTTAGACTGCCTGAGCAGTGTAGAATTTTCAAAATATTTCTTAAGGGGATAAAAAGGAGCAAATTTAAAAGTTGTTCCCATGCTGGTGGTGCACACCTTTAATTCCAGCACTGAGGAGTCTCTGTGAGTTCCAAGCCTGGTTTATATAGTGAGTATGAGACAAGCAGGGATTACATAGTGAGACCCTGCCTCAAAACAACCAGCCAACAGCAAAACTGCCTCAGCAGGTATCTGTGGGCCTGACAGGAGTTCTCTACTCTATCTTATGATAACAATGGTAGTACCCAAGTCTATTGAGGTGTTCCTGTTAGCACAGCCTAATTCCTTGCTGGGTTTTGGGGGTTAGTTTTGAGAAGATTCCTGGAAGTTGGCCTGGATGACATTGCAAGCACAAAGCTCTTAGGAATCTATTTTATATCCCAGTTAAGACTACATTGCTGTTAGACTTATATTTATGACACTAGTTTTAAAAATTAGATCATTTAAAAAAAAAGTGGAAAAAGCTATACTATTTAATGCATTGTATGACAGAGTGAAATTGGCATCTTGGGTGCTCACGATGTGCTTGGATTGAGTGCACACAGGCAATGAAGGTGGAATAAGCCACTTGAAAATAACAAAAGTCGGGCTGGAGAGATGGCTCAGTGGTTAAGAGCCCTAACTGCTCTTCCAAAGGAGCCGAATCCCAGCACCCACATGGCAGTTCACAGCTGTCTGTACCAGGCATGGTTGGCGCACACCTTTAATCCCAGCACTTGGGAGGCAGAGGCAGCGGATCTCTGTGAGTTCAAGGCCAGCCTGGTCTACAAAAAAGTGAATCCAGTACAGCCAGTGCTACACAGAGAAACCTTGTCTCAAAAAACAAAACAAAACAACCCCCCCAAAAAATCCCCAAAACCCAAAAACTGTGGTACATTTACACAACAGAATACTACTTAGCCACCAGAAACAAGGAAATCATGCAGTTTGCTGCCAAATGGATGGAACTAGAGAAGCTCATCCTGAGTGAGCTAACCCAGACTCAGAAGGATGCCCATGGCATTCATTCACTTATAACTGGATTTTAGCCATATAGTACATGATAACTATCCTACAACCAACAGACCAGAAGGAACAAAAACATTGACTTTGTTACCTGCTAGCGGGACACTTTGCCCTAGTGGAGCTGCCATGTAGGTCCCCAGTGCAAGAGGAAGCTCTTAGCCCTCATATGACTACTGAACTGAGATGGGCTGTTATGTAGGGCACCCCACACCAGAGGAGTAGGATAGGTGGGAGAAGGAGAAGGTGGAAGGGTGGGACCGGGAGGGGTGGAGGGAGGAGACTATGATGGAGATGTAACTCGAAATAATAAATAAACATAAAAATAAAATAAAATGCAAAAATAGATAAAAAGACAATAACCAAAGTCAATTTCAAATGTAACAAGTACATGTTTTCCAAATAAGGGTTTTGTTTAGGTTACAAACAACAACAGCAACAACAATTATGAAGAAATGAGTGAGCTTTTCCTGTTCTAGTCTCCGTGAGGCACAATGAAGAAAGTAAGTGCGTGGAACAAACATTTGTTTGTTTTTCCTATTTTGAGTGTGAAACGCTTCTCAGGTGTGTATGTCATCCTCATGCAGGGCCTGTGCTCCTCCACATTGTTCCTGTAGTGATCACTACTGAAGGGCACCAGTATTTGGGATTCAGTTTTGTGCGTAGCTCTGCCGGCACTTGGCTCCATGGCTTGTCTGGTGCTGAGTGGGCTCTAAGTTGGTGCTAGGTGCTTGATACAGCGCTGACTGCCGGGGGAACTTTTACATCTCTACTCTGCATAGTGAGTGTCTGTCCTAAGCTGTAACTGTGATAGAATATACACAACACAACTCATTCATTCTGAGCTCTGTGCTGCTCCTGAACAACTCTATCCAGCTCTAGCTCTTCGCTCTAAACATTGGAACTTCACATCCAGCGAACCGCACCTTCACCCCTATCATGAGTTAGCACTCTATTTACTTTGTATCTATGAATTTGTTCATAATAGTTTCCGTGTGTACATCATTCCTTTGGGGCTGGTGTGTTTCACTTAGTGTATTTTCAGAACTTAGCTGTGTCAGGGCTCTCTCTAAGGCTGGCTGTTGTTGCCTATGCACACACCATGCTAATTCGTCCTCTGGTCTCTGGGCAGCTAGGTTGAGACTCTTTGCCTGTTGTGAACATTTTTTTTTCTTAATGGATGAAAAAGAAAAGAAAATCCATTGTAGGTAAATTTAAATAAAAATGTTTGATCATTTTGAGTAAACCTATGATTTGTTAGAATAGAACATACAGATATTTAGACATTGAAGTTGTGCTTGACTCCCATTGCTGTTTTGGATCAAGATTAGATTATGGTATACAGACAGTAATGACGTAATTATGGATTCTAACCTTCTCTTTGAGCTTGTGTTAGTAAAATCTCTGGCTTTGCTGTATGCACTAGAAGACTTTGAACAGAAAAAAGCAAAGGATGACATTGAAAATCTTTGGGAGGTAATAAGGTGAGTGCTGTCCACTCAGTTATTTTAGGTCTCCCTTCGGTTAAGCTAGAGGCAGCAGTGTATCTGTTTTCTGTTGTTGCTGAACAGATTACATCCTAGTGTCCCTAACCAACTTCCAAGTGTCATTCTATCAGACTATCAGACTTTTGAATTTTCAGTGACTTGTGAAGGGACTGTAGCCAGCTTGCTCTGGCAGGCCTCACCCTTCTCCCCACTCCCTCAGCCTTGCTAAAAGCCATTAGATCACGTTCCTGAAACTAGCCACCAGGGTCTGTTCCCTTATTTGGCCACATCCTCCTCTTGAGGTTGACAACCAAGGTCCAGCTCTCACAGTGTCAAAGTCCAGCAATAAAAAGCCCCTTTGGAAGCCGGGCGTAGTGACGCACGCCTTTAATCCCAGCACTCGGGAGGCAGAGGCAGGCGGATCTCTGTGAGTTCGAGGCCAGCCTGGTCTACAAAGCGAGTCCAGGACAGCCAGGGCTACACAGAGAAACCCTGTCTCGAAAAGCCAAAAAAAAAAAGCCCCTTTGGTAAGTAGCTGGGTGTGGTTGCCCACACGTTTAATCACAGCACTCGGGAGGCAGAAGCAGGTAGATTTGTGGCCAGCCTGGTCCACAAAGTGAGTCTAGGACAGCCAGGGCTCTGTTACACAGAGAAACCCTGCCTCAAAAAACCAAAAAGAAAGAAAAATTTGACATGTCCAATTCAAATTAAACACCTCGTCTGGACACTAGGTTTCCCCTTTATCTTTATAAACTGCCATTTGCCCATGGGCCATATCTTTCTCCCTATCCAGAGGCAGTCCTTTCTCTCACCCCTTCTCCTGGACAAATACCCTTCACTCTTTCCCCTGTTCCCTTCCCCTTCTCTCTCTTCCTCTATCTCCTGTCTTTGTCTCTTATTTCCTGCTCTTTGTTCCTCTGAGGCAGATTTCCTTGTGCTGAGAATTCTGTCTTGGGGTTTTCCAGGGTTAGGCCTTCTGTTATTTCCCAGGTGCTCACTCCACTGGGGCTGTACCATCGGAGTCCTCCAGGGAAGCATGTGACCACTTTCAACTTGAGACTGGACTGTCTACCTCTGCCACTTCCAAAGACACTAGCAATCATGTTGTGCCCACCGTAAAGTCCAAGGAAGTTGCAAACCCCCAGTGACATCTGAGAAGTCCTTGTTGCTCTGCAAATTGGCATGTTCATGGGTTCTACTGTAGGTCAGTAGGAGGTTGGCATTTGGGGTTTCTATTACCTTGCTTGTTGCTTTTACGCTCATATCACTTTGTGTTTCTTTGGGGAGCATTAAAAAGAATTTATTTGGTTTCCTTTTTGTAGAAAACTTCTGATCATTAAAAAAAGCACTTCCTAGTTTCACTATAATGTAAATATTTCTGCACTTTCTCTTCACCTTTGTATCTAGGATTCAACATTATTTACTTAAATTTTCTATTGGCCTACATAGGTAAAATTGTTAGAATTCCTAGTTCCAAATATTTACATACATCATCAATGTCCTCTGACCCATCATTTAAGGAAGCTATCAAAGTACTCTAGAAAATATACTCCTGTAACTTTAAAGATGCAAGCCAACTATATAGAAGCTAAAATTCTTTGTAGCATGTGATTTTAACAAAGACCTCAGTGACTAAGTTCTGATGTGTTCCTCAAACCCTTTGGGGGGAGTTGAGACAGGGTTTCTCTGTAATAATCCTGACAGTCCTAGACTGGCTCTGTAGACCAGGCTGGCCTCAAACTCACAGAGATCCACCTGCTTCTGCCTCCTGAGCGTGGGATTAAAGGTGTGCGCCACCACGCCTGGCTACAAGCCTTTTCAAGTTAAAAAAAAAAAGAGCTTGTACATTTTAAAGGCACAGTCTCAGTGTACTTACAAGCACGTCCTTTGTTCTGCTGTGCTTCCTGTTGCTGTTGTACCAATTTAGCTTCCTCTCTTGAGGATTCTTCACCATGTGTGCTCTTGAAACCAGACCTAAGAACAAACACTTTTATGAGGTTTTATTATGGGAATCTTAGTAAAATCCAAGATTGACTGACTCTCTCTCTCTCTCTCTCTCTCCCTCCCTCACTCCCTCTCTGTCTCTCTCTTTGTTTCTAAATGCTACAGAGCGAAGATGAGGAACTCGTAATAGTTTTCTACACTATTAGCTGTCTTTTATATTTCTCTGTGAAATAGAAATTCCTTTAGGATTCCGACATTTGGGGAATCCAGTGTCCTGTGGGTCATTAAAACTGGCTTGAGAGGGTTGAATCCAAAACATACCATGAATTCTGGAGATTGGTGCTAGGTAGCCAGGTACCTTACCTCTTACCTAGCTGGGAAAACCTTGCTCAAGAGATCGGGCAATATTTATAGTACCCCTTTTCCAGGTAAATGTAGTAGTGTAGTAACTCATACTACTGAAATAACATCTCCCCTGGGAAAGTAATTTAGGAATCTTTAAAAAAAACCTGTTTGTAAATATTAAATAGTTAAGCTTGTTTCATTGTATTTGATATGAGAAAATTAGTTAGGTGTGTGTGTGTGTGTCTATCCTGGAACTCCCTGTGTAGATCTCTCTCAGACTACAGAGATCTACCTTCCTCTGCCTTCTGAGTACTTGGATTAAAAGTATGTGCCACCAAGTCTATCACCTCTCCAGTTTTTAAAGGTATGGTTTTTATTAACAGTTTTTCATCTTTCTGGGTAATTTTATGCAAAATGTACATATATACCTTCCAAGAAAAATCAGAAACTCAACTGAACATTTTACTAGAAGTTTTTCGGTCAGGTAATCCAATGAACTGCTTACATCGAATTACAATATGGCTGGTTAAATAAAGTGAATATTACCTGTGGCTGTAAGGTACAGAGGTATTCTACACACTGGCAGCAGAGTTGGACACCGGCAGCTTTAGAGCAGCATTGGTGAAGGTTTGTGTTGGATACGTCAGCGTAAACATCAGGGTACAGTTGTGAGACTTCAGAAAACTGCAGTTTGATAGCAGATAAATTTGAGTAGTGCTGTTTACTCACTGTTGGAAGTGGATTTACAAATGACAAGATGACAATGGTTCCTGGCTGCCATTATATATATGAGATCACTCACAGGCCTGTACAGGTGCATAGCTCAAGGAAGCTGGTTTAACCCTGGGGGATGAGCTTCTGTAGCCTTAGTGATAGGATGTTGGATCTTTCTTTTCTCCAAATTTCCTTCAGGTAGTAGGGATTTACATTAGAAAACATTTTCATGAAATGAGTTATAATTTTAAGGGAAATGCCTTGATTTTTTTGCTGTCTTAATTATGTGGCATTTTAAAACAATTTTTAAAAAATTTAGTGACTGTTAACTTTTTAAGCTTTTTGTTACTCTTTACAGCTCTTAAGGACTAAACTAAATATATCACCATAGGTCTTTATTTGTTCTCCTATAAATTTAAGTTTGATTAAAAACTGAGAATTTTAATCCACTTTATCTGAACTTTTATGTCAAAATGTAATGAATGCTAACATCTGTGGTGATTTCTTTTTTTAAAGGCACACGTTTGAAGGCTTATCTGAATAGCTTTAAAGGTGGTCTTTAGTCTTGTATCCTTTGTTTCATATTTCTATCACATTTAATATGTTAGAGCTCCATGTCTAATATACTTCCAGTGCTATGCACACTCAGGAATACCCTACAGAATAAATACTGCCTTCATACGGTTGGAAATTGTGTTTTGTTACATTTGTGGTTGGAGACTGATAATTAGATTTAGTTAGTTTAGTTTAACGTGACACAGCAAGCTAAAGCCATCGGAGAAGAGGGAACCTCACTTGATGAAAGCACCTCAGCCAGTCCATGGGCACTGTGTTAAGTGACGAAAGATGTGGGAGGGCCCAGGCCACTGTGGGTGGCTGCACAACTGGGCAAGTTGTCCTGAGGTGTAGAAGAAAGCGAGTTGAGCAAGCCATAGGGGAGCAGGCTAGTAAGCAGCACTCCTCAACAGGCTTTTCTTTAGTTCCTGCCCTGAGATCGTGCCCCTACTTCTCTTCTTGATAGACCTAAGCTACACACTGAAACAACCCCCCTTCACCCCATGTTGCTTTTGATCATGGTGTCTATCACAGTAAATCGAACTAATGCTGATTCCTTGTGTGTGTGGGGGAGGGTGGGGAGGGGGAATACAGTTATGGCCTGAGGGGATGCAGTCATAAGACAGAGCCACAGCTGATTGTGTTGGAAGTAAAGCGCTCAGATTTGCTTTACTTTATGTCGAGTGTATATCAAGAACTTGAATTAAGTTTTCTCTAGATTTAAGAATTTTTTGCTTTAAATGCTCTCTTGGCTTAAATATTGGCTTGCCTAAATGGTTCCTAGATTGGACGAAGTGTCATTCTACATATTTGCTCTTTTTATTATTTTGTTATCCTAAGTGGTTAAAGACCACTTGCATGCTCTTTTGAAATACATGACTATTAAGTCTCTTAACTGTTGGAATTAACTTTATGTATGTCTGGTAATAGGAATAAAGTTTAAGTCTAAAAATAAACAAAAAAGGTAAAACAAGAGCTCAGGGATCCAGGCCTGCTTCAGATTTTCTGTGTATCTGAGGATTGACCTTGAGTTGTGACCCAGCTCCTTTTGCCTCCTTCCTCCCTGCCGGTGCAGTAGTGTTCCCATTCAGTGATGTGTACATTGTTTTCTGTGGGCCGTGAGGCATTGTGCCTAGAGCAGGCCCAATCTGGGCCAGTCAAAGCTCAAAGCGCAAGATCTCCTTTCAAGGGTTGATCGTGTGTCAGTGGAAGTTCTCACTTTCATGTTTCTTGGGAGACTTGGAGTTCTCCACCTTCCAGTAGGAGGGATTTTTCCTGTCTCATCTCTGCACCCATCCTTGTCTAAGTCCTCTCCTTGCCCATCCCCACCCCTGAAACCATTGGTGACTAGGAACTGGAATGATCTGGTTTAGTGGCCCCTAAGAATCAACGATTAGATATCTGACTTTTGAGAGTTAGTCAGTGCATTGCTAGTCCTTTACAGTTGTGAAAGTTTTAGATCTGGCTCTTCAACCTTGGTGTGCAGCTGGATTCATAATTACACTTACAAAACCAGCTACTTCTGTGTTTCCAGTCTCATTGCAGCGTTCACTTCTGTGGCTCATTTGGTCCTTAGCAGACTCTTTCTTTGGCTGTCGATGACAGCAGTTACATTGTCACCAACTTCACAGCAGTCACATTGTCACCAACTTCACAGTGCCCAACATGCTTCCTCCCCAGGCTCCTTCCTCCAAATCTAAGTCTGAGTCACATTGTCACCAGCTTCACAGTGCCCAACATGCTTCCTCCCCAGGCTCCTTCCACCAAATCTAAGTCTGAGGGCAGGAGTTCTGTGCACTGTTGTATGGCCAGCTTCCTCAGCAGTAACTTTCCATGTAGTGGGCAGTCCTTGACTAGTTTGGTGAATGAATGTGTTGTTTTCTATTCCAGATATTGGGAAGAACTCAGGTGCATGTCCTCCTGTCCGGTAGAACTTCCCTGACTGGTTTTGAAGAATGAACCCATTTTTCTTGTCTCAGTCTTTGGGGGAGAACCCAGGTTTATGTGTCTAAGTGGGAAGTGTGACAGATGAGAAGGTGTAAGGCTGAGTGGGAGGCTGTGAACAGACTATTCCTCTGCTGCTTCCTCTTTTTCCCTTGCTATTCCTGGTGGCTGTATTGCTACTGTCATCTCTCTTTCCACCTTAGCTTTGAAGTTGGGCCCTTGTTTGTTTTAGTGGTTACCCTAGCAGTCATAAAATTTTTTCTGACTTGTCAGAGTTTTAAGTGATGTTTTTACCTTCTGATAACAATTCAAGGATTATGAGCACTGAATCCTACTGATTTCTTTCCTACTGTTCTGTCTGTAAGCTTTTCAAATGTACCAGCATTTAAGTAAGTATTCTTATTTTTTATTTTTTTTTTTTGGTTTTTTCGAGACAGGGTTTCTCTGTTTAACAGCTCTGGCTGTCCTGGACTCGCTTTGTAGACCAGGCTGGCCTCGAACTCGCAAAGATCCACCTGCCTCTGCCTCCCAAGTGCTGGGATTAAAGGCATGCGCCACCACCGCCCGGCTTCTTATTTTTTATTGTAACTTTTATCATGTAGAAAAATTTTTCTAGATATTTAGTGTCATTTAACTATGTTACTCTTCTACATACATCAAAAGAAAATTGAAACTGTAATTTAATTATCAATTGTATTTATTAATAAGTAAATCTTACTAAACTGTAAGATTAGGCCTGCAGAGCAGCCGGCGGCCTGGTAGGATATCGGCCTGCGGTCTGGCCTGCCTTAACTGGCAGCCTAACTTGTCCTGGGGAAAAAGCCCTGGACCAAGGGTAGCCTACACCACCTGTAACCTTAACTCAGTTAACTAATATAAGTTGTTATAATAGGCCAGTGGCTTGGTGGGTGATTCACCAGAGTTTGGCAAGAGGCCAACGGCCCTGGATTGCTTGGACTAGTAGCCTATAAGCTGCTGTCCTTTCCCCAATAATTAAATACACCAAGACCTTTTAATGTTTCAATGCTTAATCCTTAGCTAGGCAGACTCCCAATTAGCTGATCTAAATTAACCCTGACTACCTAATCCCAAACCACCATGTGCCTGTCATTACCTTCCAGAGTTCTCAGACATGTCTATCTGCTTCCTGTTTCCTAGCAGAAAGAGGGATTCCTCTGTGTAAAACGCAGGCTTCCTGTTTCCATCTCAGGAAGTCCCACCTTCCTATACTCTTTCTGCCTAGCTAATTGGCCATCAGTGACTTTTATTAACCAATCAAGAGAATGCCTCAGAAGGGTCAGTAACCAGATCTCAGCATTGAAATCAGCCTGTCAGAAGCAATGTTATTGGACCTTTCCCAACAAAAAATATACAAGTAAAATATATTTCTAAAATGTTACATTCAAGACATCATTTTAAATTAATTTTCAGGATAGGCTTACTGAGGCAGTGTTTCATCGTATAATACTTTCATCTTTGACACCAAGGAAGTATGAAACACTATTGTTTATGTATTTTTAAAAACTTAACTAAAGACAATGTCTCATTTAGTACAGGCTGGCCTTGCACTGTATATAGTTGAGAATGACACTGAACTCCTTTCTCCAACCTCTTACTTCATAGGTGCTTGGATTACAGTAGTTTTTAAATGAATGACTCACTAGCTGCTGAGTGTTTTCTCTAGAGTGGGGCTTTTACCACACTATCATTTCTTGGTTCAAGGAGTTGACTTCCTGTTGGAGAGAATAAATGGAGTCAAGAGCCTCATGGCTCTTCTCTGCTTACTTTTCCTCTGCTTTCCCTGTCCTCTCCTGTTCTTCTCCCTGTCCTCTCCTGTTCTTCTCC
>CAJQZJ010026391.1:41391-52159 GCA_907164525.1 Lophiomys imhausi
CTCTCTCCCCTTCCTCCTCTCTCCCCTTCCTCCTCTCTCCCCTTTCTTCTCTCTCCCCTTTCTCCTCAGTCCCTTTCCTCCTCTCCCCCCTTTCTCCTCTCTCCCCTTTTTCCGCTCTCCCATTTCTCCTCTCTCCCCTTTCTCCACTGGCTTCTTTCACCTTTATGACCCCCCTCTCTCAGTGCCACCTTCAGTGGAAATGCCACTTTCATCTTCTTGGGTTCATTTTCATGATCATTAGTTATTTTTTAGGCCCTGGCCACATAGTTTTTTACTTTTTGTTTCCTTCAGTTAGTGGCTTCTGTCCTGCTCCCACATCTTTTCTTCAATGTTTTCAGATGCTTTCTATGTGAGAACAGATCCAGTCACCTCACCTGAGATTAGCAGGAAGCAGGAGCTCTCATGCAATTGAGAGGAAGGCGTGCCTTTTGCAAGTGGTGAACAGAATGCGTTAATTTCTAGTATACATGTGAGAACGAGACTCAGAAACTATTCATGTTTTCTGTTTATGATGCATGGGACAGTATGCTCACTGAATCGTTGGAGAGAAAACTTTGAAGCATATGTGGATTTAAGAATGATGGACAGAGTAGCAATTGGGAAATAATCCATATGGGGAATTTGCCAGCAAAGTACTTTCTTTTGACAACCAAAAGACTATTTTTTGTTTGTTTTTTGAGATAGGTTATCCTTGTGTAGCTTAGGGTGCCTCTGCTTCCCCAGTGCTGGGATTACAGGCATGCACTAAGTACCACATCCTGTTGGGGGACTCATGTTTTAATTATCTTATTAACTGACTGACCCAAAATTGTATTAAAATCAAGAGCACAGGAACAGTGAGCTCTGTTTTTAATTTTGTGAAGGGCTTACCAGATTTCCACCAGGTACTCAGCGTTGGTATCTTAGTGATAACAGTCCTGTTCTTTTGCTGAGGCTGGTGGAATGGTGACCAGTATATTCAGTATTGAGGATGGACTATGTTACTGCCTTTCTTTCTGGACATCTCTAAATTGACCCCATCTTTCTATCAGTACATTTGTCTTCTCAGTGATTTCCTTTGTACAGGAAACCATCTGATTCTCCTTGGTTTTCCCCTGTACAGTGTCCTGGCGCGTAATGCTTGTTCTGTTGATTCTCCTTGGTTTTCCCCTGTACAGTGGTTCCTGGCACGTAATGCTCGTTCTGTTAAGTGCTTGTTACATTGCATGTGGAGTCACAGAGTTGGAACGTTTATCAGGGAGCCAGATATGGTTTGTTTAATGGTTCATACTTTCTTCTTGAATGTGTTGAAACATTTGCTTGGGACATATACTTCCTTAAGGTCATCCATTGTGCTGTGGAATGTTTCTTGAAAAGGTTTCTTCAGAGAAGTCTGTTTCTTTGCCTCTCAGAGTTTCTCATGTTTCTGTTGCACTCTCATGGCCTTGCAGGACCTGAGTTGGGAGATGGTCCTGGACTGCCCGAAGGTGGTTCCCATTACTCTTGCTTTAGAACTATTCTAGAGTGGGCATTTCTTATTCTTTCAGACTCTTCTGGCTCCTCACTGGTATGATTCTCTGTCTCTGTATTTTCATGTCTCCTGGGAAGTGTTTAATTTTTCTGTATTATCTGGGGTCTATGTACGTTGGGTTCCATTTGTCTTATGTTGTACAGAGTAGAAGAAAAAATTCAAGGTAAGTGCTCAAACTTTTCACACAAATATATTCCGGACATACTTTTTCTCATTTATACTTTGTTACTGATTGGCCAGAAACATTAGGGTATTAGAGTAAGGAGAGTCAGTCACTAAAGAGGTGTTTGAACTGAGGAATAAACAGATTCTTGGTTATTATAGAGAAGGCGCACATTGTTTGTGGTGCATTTTCCTTAATAGTCTGATATAATCATAGCATCTTATACAAATGTTTGGAGTACGGAAGAAGGCTTAAAGTCTAACGTACAAGATATTCTTTATACATTCATAGTTTGAAAATAATCTGAAGGCCCATAGTTGTATACCTTAAGCATTTAGTTTAATCTTTAACCGCATCAGACTAGCTAGTCAACAAGCCAGCCACGCAGCCAAGCAAACAATTCTTGTTTGACAGTAGTAGCACAGCACTCATTGCAACTGTACACAAGTACTATGGCTGCGCTCATTTATGGTCAGTAATAGAGGGAGGAAGCCAAGCACTTGGGAGCCGTCAGGGTTGCTGACTTCAGGTGGCCACAGCCGGAGTGAGAAGACTTCAGTGGGGTTAATTCAGTGTGGGCCAACAGCCAGCAGAGTTCAGGCTAGACTTCTGCTGCTGTTCACAACCTAGGAGGTCAACATGGAGACACACTTGTTGTTGAACACTGTGGGCACAACACGGTGTGGTGCAATATAGGAAGTCTTATGTATAGGCCCTGATAGGACATGCAGGGGTCACTGAGGTACATGACGTGCCTCCTCTCACCTATATACTCTGTTTTCTGTTTTCTTGTTCATCTGATGGATGAGCCTTTGGGTGTTTTAGTTCTGAAGAATCTGTGTGTCTTGAAAGCTGAACTGTTTGTATCATGTGGCATTTCATTATTAACTGCATTCTGACAAAAGCATGTACAAGATCTAGTTCATTCTAGGGCTGGCTTTTAAAAAAAAGACATATTTAGTTATTTAATGTATATGGGTGTTTTGTGTGCATGTATAGCCGCACACCAGAAGAGGGAATCTGATCCCATGCAGTTGTGAGCCACCATGTGGGTGCTGAGAGTTGAACCCTGAACCTCTAGAGGAGCAGCCAGTGTTCTTAACCACTGAACCATTTCTCCAGCCTCTTGGACTGTCTTTTATATTCACTAATGATTTCTTTCCCAAATAGATTAATATCCATGGTCTTTTGGTCTTTTATATGTGAATTGCCATTTTCCATAGTGAGAACAAACACTCCCATATATATGTGTGTGTGTGTGTGTGTGTGTGTGTGTGTGTGTGTGTGTGTGTGTAATTTTCCCATATTAAATTTTAATCCCACATTTTTTAAAAAGCTGCCTTTTTCATTTTAATTCAGGTAACAATCGGTTTGTAACATTTTCTTTTTTTCAGTTGTACCATGAACTGAGGGCTGCACTGAAAAGGGTATGTGCTGCCTCAATATTGAAAGGATATCAAGTGAGCTTTCTTTCTCAGAGAACTGTTTACAGTCATGACAACTGGTCGAACATTTGAATTTACTGTGTTGCCACCTCTGTAAAAGCAATTGCATCTACTATAATGGGATGCTCATCATCCGTACTGTGGCTTTTATTTCTGAAGGTTTATTTTTTTCCCTCAAATTTGATATGTAAGCAATGGCAATATCAATGTTTTATGACAAAACAAAAAAGGGCCAGGGGACGGAAGTGCTGATTGTAATTTGTGTGTCTTCCTCATTAATTGGAGGTAGATTCAGCTGTATTCAAGATTGTTGGATGTGATGGATCTTTCACAAAGCATCCAGACCACGTTTACCCAAATCTTGACTTCAAAAAATGTGGTTAGATGTCAAAGGAGTACTGAATTCTGTAGAGATTAGATTGCTGGGAGTAAAGTAGACCTCAGGGTTCCCCATCCTTCCTTACTGAATTCTTGTGGCATAGGGCATTACTTTAGCTGTAGTGAGGTACCATCGGTGTCACTCTTTTCATAAGTATGATAAATTATTCTACGTTTTTAGTGTGGTCACAAAATTCTGGTTTAATGTTCCTAGTGTAGTTTACTTTGTGAGGCATGTAAGTAGTTGATACCTGGAAGTGATCAAAGCCTCTTAACTTTTTTTTTTTCTGTCAAAACTTACTATGTCTGAAAATTTGGTTATTATGATTCCGTCTTGGACTCTGGCCAGATTGGTGTTTTTACTTGATGAAACCTTTCAGATCATTGGACTTTGGTGCACTTATGGAATACAATGGCTGTACTGTTCTCCTATTTAAAGCCTATTTCTTTTGGGGGGGATGATGGAGTGGATTTACTTATATTTTAGTAAGGCAAACATAGTCTTATTGCTAATAGTATTTATTGTAAAAAATAATTGATTGGCTTAGTAAACTTTTGTGTCAATAGGACTTTTCAACCTGATGTCCCAGGCACAGATGGTGTGTCCATGTAGTAGTGGGTTGGAATGTGTGTCTGTGAACATGTGTACACTCATGCCTGCAAGAGATACATGGTAGATGCTTTTTGCATATAGTGGGTGGTGTTGAGCTGCAATACTTGTTACTGCCTGTTGATGGGTTGCCTTTTGTTAGCCTGTCCTTGCTCAACTACTGGTTTAGTTTTTTGAAGATGTAATTGTAACCAGGTGTGTCAGGTCAGGGTAGAAAGCAGTTTTATGGTGCTTTTGATCTAATAGCATGTAACACGTCTCTGTGTGTGAGTCATAAGCAAAGCACTCTACAAAGACAGAGGGGAAGAATGTGCAGCTTTGCAAACTTCCCAGGATAAAAGTATATGCTGCTGTCAGAACCTTGGGCTTTAGATTTAGTTTATTTGTGTATTTGCAATTAGGAATATCTGTAGTTCCATTCTCTTTTCTTAAAGGTCTAGGAACATCCTGGTACAACTCACTATTTATTAGACCTGGTATTAAATGTTGAAAACTACATCAACTCTCATTTACTGCAAGAAATGTTCTCACTGCACAGAGTGTCACAGCTGTTTGCTCTTTCAACCTTTGAAGAACAGCTTGCGTGTATGAGTTTTGAGATGACCTCAAAGGTTCCTGTTCTCTTCTGCAGTGTCCTTGTTTTCAAGTCTGTCTCACAGTGGGTCATTTGCTTTGTCTCATGGGTGTGAATGAGGGAATTCCATTTGTAGCACATATGAACTTTTTTGCTTGATTTATGGCCACATGTAGGCCTGCTTTTCTATTGAGAATGATCCTCGTTGTCTTTGTGGACTAACTCAGTGCAGAAGCACTTGTCTGTTTTGAGCTAAACCAGACCTCTTGTAAAAAGAATCAAATTATTTCATCATGTTGAAAATGAAAAGCTATAATTACTTGTAATTAGACTTCAGAATTTTTGAAAATCGAGGAATTCTTTTCCAGAGGTTTAAGATCACTCCAAATCAGTGCTTTTGGAAAATAGGAAATAATTTTCCGTTCAGTTTGAAATTGATTTAATTGATGCCTTAGACAGCTATTTTGCTTTGATATTTTTGTAGTGGGAATCACAGAACTGTTGGTCAGAGCTGCAATTTTCTGTGACATCATATCCTAACTTGTGAGAAATTCTCTCTCCTACTTTTGATGACTTTCTGAACAGCCTGTATGGTGAGAGATATTCAGTAATTATTTGTGAGCCTGCGGATTAACAGCATTTGTGGAATTTTATAGGTATATTCAGAGGCTGCTTCCCCCACAGTAACAGATTCTGCAGTTCCTTTCCTCAGGTCCTGGGAAATATGTATGCAATCCTGTGATTTATATTTTAAATGGAACCTTAAGAGAAAGCAGTTTTTCTCTCTGTTATTGCATTTCACAGGTAAATGCTTAGTGCTAAGATCATATGGATATGTGTGGTGCATGCCTGCAATCTTAGCCTTTGGGTAACTGAGGCAAGAGTAATCCTGAAAGTTTAATATCAACTTGGGTATAATATAGTGAGTTTATTGGCAGCCTGAGTTATATAGTAGGACTCTGTTTCAAAAAGCAGAAACAAAACATTAAAATGGCTGTTGCTTGTTCACTGGTTTCTCACAGCATCTTGAATGTACATTGTAGGCTCTTACGAAGTAAAATCTAATGATGAATTGAATGCTTGAATTAAATGGATCATTGTGGAAATGAATACTGTATAGACATGTTTTGAGCCAAATCTTTGTATGCTATTGATCTTCCTTTACATCATTACGATTTTGCTTTTTCCCCCTCAGTGTTCTAGTTTTGCTTCTTCCCACTTCTGCACCCTATACCCATTTTCTGAGTCTTGTGGTATAAATAGGAATATGAGCTCTCATAGGCTGATATATTTGAATGCTTAGCCATTAGGGAGTGGCGCCATCTGAAAAGGATTAGGAGGTAAGTGGCCTTGATGGAGGAAGTATGTCACTGGGGTTGTGCTTTGAGGTTTCAAAAGCCTAGGCCAGGACCAATGTCTCTCTCTACTGTCTGTGGATATAGAACTCTCAGCTACTTGTTTAGCACCATGTCTGCCTGTTTATTGTATTGTTTCCTGCCATGGTGTTAATGGACTAAGTCTCTGGAACTGTAGGCAAGCCCCCAGTTGAATGCTTTCTTTTGTAATAGTTGCCTTGGTCATGGGTCTCTGCACAGCAGTAGAATAGTCACTAACACTGAAGTTGGTACCAGGAGTGGGGCATTGCTACTTCATGCCTGGCCATGCTGTTTGTTGGTGGGATGTGTACCTTAGGATTTTAGACTAGGAAAACAGCTGAATGCTTTAAATGGAGCTTCCTGGGTCAATATAATTCAAACGCTTTCATGTTTGCATTTAGCTTAGTAATGTGTAAGATAGTGGTGCTGAGAGCAATGCAGACAATGACAGCCTGGCAAAATAGGTTTCAGAGGAGAGGAATATTAGTGTGTGACCAAGAAACCATTCCTGTGGTATTTTGGTGAAGAATGTGACTGCTTTCTGCCCTTGTCCAAAAAAATCTGCATGAGGCTAAATTGAAGAGTTTTGGGAGTTTTGGATTAATGACATCATCAGAGGAGATATCAAGACAGCTTAATGCTGATTATGTTGTATAGTTGTTAGTGATTACTCTTATGCAGAGCCGTAATGAAAAGGAACAACCTGAGCAAAGAAAAATATATAATGTACAGTTTGAGGAGAAAAGCAGCACCAGGAAACAGTGTAGAAGACAGAAGTTCTAGTGCTGAAGGAGATAAAAGTTTAAAGAAGAGCCAGATACTAAATGGAATAAAGGGAGTAGTGCCCTTAGGGAAACCCCACATTGCTAACTTTCCAGTTTGTGAAAATCAAATAAAGAAAATCTTAAGCAGTGAGGGAAACCATTAAAAACAGAAAACTGATGGAAATATATTTGAATGAAGGGACCAAGTTTCAGCCCCAGCAAATGGCAGAACTTAGTATCTTTATCCATGTGGTTCTGGCTTTAGAGTCAAGGATAAGAGAAAGGGGATGTGGAATCTCCCTCCCTGGTTAAGCCACCATAGGCTTATAGCCAGGGAGTAGAATGTGACTTTTGAACAAGAATAATTCTGATAGGCTCATATGTTTGAATGGTTAGTTATTAGGGAGTGGCACTATTTGAAAGGCTTAGAAGGTGTGGCCTTGTTGGAGGAAGTGTGTCACTACTGGTGGGCTTTGAGGTTCCAAAAGCCCATGCTAGGTCCAGGGTCACTCTCTCTGCTGCCTGTGGCTTAGGATATAGAACTCTCAGCTCCTTCTTTAGCTCCATGTTTGCCTGTTTACTGCCATGCTCCCTGCCATGTGATATTGAACTAAGCCTCTAAAACTGTAAGCGAGCCCTCAGGTAAATGCTTTCTTTCATAAGAATTGCCTTGTTCATGGACTATCTTCAAATAGATAAAGCAATGACTTAGACACTTGGCATGATCATTATAGAAGTCTCTTAATATTCACCATCATAGTCTTTCAAAACTTTGTTTTTTTGTTTCTCAGCATTTCCAGTGTGTAGGAACTCTGCACATCTATAATGTTTGGTTTTGCTGGGCACCTCAGTGTGAGGGCTTTGATCTGTCCACACATCACTGTCATTTTCCTCTTGGCATAACCACTTGCTTTGCTAGCTTGTTCCAGTTGCATCCGCATTCTTCCTTGATTCCTCAATTCTGTTCTATTTTTTGATTTTGTTCTATTTTTGATTCAGTTAGAACCACCACATTATTATAAAAAATATATATTCAACTTTGTCTCATCTTTATTTGAAAACTTGGGTTACAGAATATTTGATCACACTGTGAACCCCTAGATGGTGAATTGAAAACTCTGTTTCTATTGTGGAACAACTCAGCCTTTAATCCTAGAGCTTTCTGTTTACTGTAAACAAATGGTTATGTCGTGGCTCACCTCTAAGCACACACATTTAATCCAAGAATTTTCTGTTTATTGTAAACAAGTGGTTATGGTGTGGCTCAGCCCTAGAACACACCTATAAGCCAAGAGCTTTCTGTACACAGGAGTATGTATACTATATACTATATACTGTGTGGTATTCAACACTTACAAGGTGCCATTACTGTTTCAGATGGTGAATATCCAGCAATTAACAAAACAAAACTTCTGGCTGATAATGCAATTTAGTTATCATATTATTATGTATTATATATTATTAGGACTCGCTTACAGTTTTAGGGGCTTTTGGAACCTCAAAGCCCACCAGTAGTGACACACTTCCTCCAACAAGGCCACACCTTCTAAACCTTTTAAATAGTGCCACCCCCTAATAACTGAGCATTCAAACATATGAGCCTATCAAAATCATGAAAGGGATATGAACAACAAACAGCTTAAGATATTAAATGTCCAGTGTAGGGAATGATGTGAATGAAGGGACAATGTACCCTATTGTGCGCAGCAGGCGGGGGGCGCTGAGGAAAGGCTGACATTAGAGGGAAGATATTTAATTGTGTTACCCTTGAGTAGGAGTGTTTTCACATTGTGAAAAATTGTGGCATTACATAAAGCATTACAAAGAAAGGTATTTCAAACCACTTTAAAAGTAAAATCTATGTTTCTCTGTCAGTTCCTTCTTTGCTAATGGTCAGTATAATTCAAATGCTTTCATGTTTGCATTTAGCTTACACCCATTATTACAAAGTCAATACTTAAAATTAAAAAGATAAGGAAGTGTAAGGTTTAAAGAAAAGTATTAATGCTGTAACACATCTTACATATGGTTTCAAGCATGCAAGGAAAGTGATTTTTGCCTTATATTTATGGCATATGGAATGCTTCATCTTCTGTTAATTGGTACTTTTCTAGTAATTATAAAATACTTCAAATATATATTATTCTGTTGAACTTAAAAGATCAGGCTTAAAAAATTAAGAGAATTAAAAGAACTGACCTATACTTTTATAGATTTCCTTAATAAAATGTTTTTTAAAGAACACTAGAAGCCTTTTTTTTTTTTTAAAGCACTCTCCTAGTGGATATGAAATCCCTCATGGCAGGGCAAGAGAGATGGCTCAGGGGTTAAGAGCACTACTAGCTGCTCTTCCAAAGGACCGGGTTCAAATCCCAGCACCTACATAGCAGAACAAAGCTGTCTATAATTGCTGGGTATGGTGGCGCATGCCTTTAATCCCAGCACTTGGGAGGCAGAGGCAGGCAGATCTCTGTGAGTTCAAGGCTAGCTTGGTCTACAAAGTGAGTCCAGGACAATCAAGGCTTCACAGAGAAACCCTGTCTCAAAAAGAAAAAAAAAAAAAAAAGAGATCACTGCTGGCATCTGTTTTTGAGGTAGGATCTGACGATTGTATTCTGAGAGTTGCGTGAATTCCACAAGGGTGCTTGCCCGTTCAAACAGGTTCCCTGTGGCTTAAGACTCAGCTGTACATTAACCGCAATGCTGAAAGTAGTTCTAGCTAGACATACAGACAACATATAAATGGCTAATACCACATGAGATCTGCTAGATGTCTTTCTTGATAAGCTATTGTTGGCTGAGCAGTTCAAATGAGAACACACTACTTTCAAGGTGAATTTTATAAGAAATCATAGAGTTAATTTACCGTAGCAGCAATGATAATAATGAAGTAAGAAACAGATCGAATTGTAGACTGGTAAAATTACGGGTTACTGGAGAAGTGTGGTTTTTGAGACTGTGAGAGTCTGGCTTGGGCAAATTTCTGAATCATCTGATGAATGGAAGTAAACATCTGAGCTTCTGGAGATGTTTACTTTCTTATTCTGTTGAGTCACAATCAAGGAGTCTGTTTTTGTCTTTTGCATGTTGTATTCCCTACAGTTCTTAAATTTTAGTGTATTTATTCAAACCTTAAATAAAATATTTAATTTTTCTTTATAATATTATGACATCAATCTTCAGAGTTGACTTACATGTGGAGGCTTTTTTTCCATCTAATAAAATTCTACTTTGCATAATACATACAACATTCTTTATTATTGTTATTGTTATCACTATCATTATTATTTTAAAAATTTACCCTTGAGTCTTGCCAGGCTGTTCATGCATGTAACAATCATTCCACTACCTCCAGCTTCAGATAATTACTTTACTTTCTTTCTTCTTATGTAATGCAGTGGTTCTCAACTGGGAGTGAGTCTAATTTTGACAATGCCTGCATACATTTTTGTTGTCACAACTGAGAGTTTCCTGCTGACATCTTGTGGGTCATAGCCAGAGATGTCCCTCAACTTTTCCCAGGGTATCAGATAGGTTTTATATTAAAAGCATCTCGACCAGAATTCCAGTGGTGGAAGGTTGAGCAATTAAAGCAAGATGCATTTGGAAACCTTTCATGCCGTTTTGTAGGTTAATAAGAATTCATGAACTGTGTACCTTGGTGCAGTACATCACAGTCTGTTTACACATTCTTGTGTTGAGAAATGCTGGATTGTTTGGATTTGGAAGATTTTGAACTACATTCACATAACCCTCATACTCGTAAAGAGCCAGCAGTGGGACCACAAATCAGTGGTGCTTTTTTAACTGTATGATAACATAAATGCTTTACCATGCTTCATCACTTTCAGAATGTGTGAGAGTTATAGTTGATTCTGTCTTCATCAGCATTCTTTTTTTTTTTCCACTGAACAAAAGGCAACTTCTTTAACAAATACTACCAGAAAA
>CAJQZJ010026395.1:0-26616 GCA_907164525.1 Lophiomys imhausi
CCCCCCAAGAGAGGGCGTGGCTGCTCTCATATGAGCAGAACTTGGACTTGGGGCTACATCCAGGAAGCTGGAGAACTCTGTGACCCACCAGGATCTCTCTGGCCCTAAGGCTAGAGTAAATAGAATAGCCTCGGAGAACTTGAGGCAGCCACTATTGTAGCATTTCTGACTGTTTCTTTCCTAGAATCCAACAGAGGTGGCCCCTGCCCAAATAGCAGCCTCCACGCCCTACTGTGATGCTCATTGCTGAATGCTCAGAGTCCTCCAACAGCCAAAGCTACTACTTTCCCACTACCATGAGCACAAACTTGTTCAAGGACAATAACACCCAGCCCAACACTGCCTTCTCTGAGCCACTGTGCGGGCTCATTATGCTCCACGTGCTCCTGCCAGCTCTGTGCTCCATGATCCGTGCTGTGGGCCTAACCGGTAACTTGGCTGTCGTTTATATGATCCTGAGGGCACCAAAGATGAAACCAGTAACTGATATGTTTGTCCTGAACCTAGCTGTTGCTAATGGGCTCTTTGTGCTGGCACTCCCAGCCAACATCATTGAGTACCTGCTGCAGCACTGGCCCTTTGAGAAGCCATTCTGCAAACTGACACCGTCCACTGACCCCCTACCACTGCACCTTCTCCAGCATCTACTTCCAAGCTGTGATATGTGTGGGCTGCCCCTTAGTGGTACTGGCCACAGTACCATCTCACTGATTGCCTAGGCACACCCAGAGACGGGCCGAAGTTGCCAGCCTTTGTATCTGACTGGGTGTGACTACCATGGCACAGCCCTTCTTTTCCTTTGCCACATCTACAGCAATGAGTTACAGGCACCCAGTCATGGGCTAAGCTTCCGAGGTTCCAGGCCAGCCACATTTACACGCTGGTTCTCAGCTCTGCAGGGCCTGTGTGCATCCGCGGACCTGCTGCACAGACCTTATACCATGAGGCTCCACTCTGGCACCAAGATTCTGGGCAAGTCCAAGAAGGTAACCATCCTGGTGCCAACAATGCTGGCCTCTGTGGTAGCCCTGACCATAGACATGCTCCAGACATTGCTGGTCATTGGTATCTTCTATGCCATCACCAGCCTCAGCTATGCCAACTCATGCCTCAATCCTTCCTTGTATGCCTTCCTGGATGACAACTTCTGCAAGAATTTCTGTATCATAGTCCTATGTCAGGAGGCCTGACGCCCCTGCCATCCGCCACCTCCAAGAGCAGTGGCTTACCAAGCCAGGGGACATTCCACATCTCCGCACTTTGCTTTCTTTGTTCTCCATGAAGAAATATACAGACTGCCATGACATCCCCCTTTCTGTATGTACCTCTGCCTTCTAGACATCCCTGAGAGACCATAGCAAGCATTTTGGTCCTGGTAGCAAACACCCTAAGTCTGGTCACCCACAGAGTGGTGGACAGAAAGATGGCCTCCTGGCTAGTACTTTATGTGTCCTGGGACAGGAACCTCTGTAGAACTGAGAGGTTATAAAAACACAGGCACTTCAGCAGTAAAGCCAAATATTGTTGTGTCCCAGCACTCTGACACCCTCATGACATGTACCATCCTCTTGCTCATCAAGTACTTGAGCTTGTCAGGGCACCTGGACCTTCATCTCAGTCAGACAATATTGGCTTAATTTGCTGCCCATATCTGGGCTATTGCCTATGGCTGTGCAACAAAAACTTGGATGCTAAGAGACAAGCAGTGTTTAGCTTCTGAGGATCCATAACTGGGGAGTGGCTTATGCAAAGGCTCTGGCTCAACCTCCCATGGGACTTCAGGGAGAACACTGGTGAGGTCTTTTGAAAGCTAGATGATGGCTGGGGTCTCTTTCAAGAATTCCTGCTCCCAAGGCTGCTAGCAAGATGTGGAAGTTCTATGAGCTTCTGGAGTGTTCTCACATCAAGGAACCAGGAGATCTGAAAGTCAAAAGGGAAACTTGGCCAACAAACACTTCATGTGACTAATCTCAGAATCCATTCTCAGCCCTGACACATGCTGGTTGAGGGCAGTCTACACCGAGATCTGCGGACACTTTTTAAACCACAGCTGAGGTGAAGCTGTGTCTGAGCTCACTTTAGCAAACCCTAATCAGCGCACACCACTCTGGGTAAGAGAAGAGCCCCTTCTAAACAGACCGCAGAGAGTGGCAAAGCCAAGTGTACCGGGTGATGAATGTGAGAAGGAGGAACAGGACGAGCTGAAGATAAGTGGGTGTGAAGATCAGACGGGAACACATCGGTGAGTGGACCAGGCTGTGAAAGAGCCAGGCACCCTAGAGTATATATAGCCTCTCAGCTGGCTCTAGTTTGCTAGAAGTGACCACAGAAGGGTATCTCCACAGCAGAGGAGGTAACAGCCAAAATTTCCCTAAAGATTCCAAACCCTGCTCTCCTTCAATGATCTAGTGACAAATCATTTAGTAAGCGGTTCTTATAAAGACCCTTGTCCCCACTCACAATGGAGCAAAGGGAACAGCCAGCCTCCTTCCCCTCTCCTCAGGGCTAGCTAGCAAGACCAAAGGTGCTTCTCACCAGGATCCTGTTGCACCTAGCTTTGTTCTTCTCCATGAACTTGGGAGTCTGAGGAGGGACTTACTCCATCAAACCCCCACAGTCTGACCCCTGGTGCTAAGAAGATCCTAACTGCACCCTTGTTCCCAAATCTCACTGTTGTTTCTCAGAGCTGGTCAGGAATCTTGACTGGGTCTACAGTGGGGCCACAGTGCCCTCTGCTGGGAAGCGTCCAAAACAGCTAATGACTTTTCTGAGGTAATAAGCATCCTGCCTTTTACATAACCGCAAGTGGAAGGCTGTGCGGTTTCCTTTGCACAGAGAAGGAAACTCGGATTCAGAGAAACTGAACGTGATCAAGCCCAGGGGTAAACAGAATCAGGAGGGAATGGAGCAGGTCCAATTCTGGAGAGCCAGAGTGGCTCCCCTGATAACCAACCTCCTAGAAGGCACCAGCCAGAATCAGCAGCCCGGAAACCCCAATTCAAAACCACACGATCTCCTAGCAACTATAACTTCATCAAGGAGGGAAATTTTCCCTTGGTGCTGAATTTCTACTTGAAACCAATGCATCTGTTAAGAACTATTTGTGTGCCTGTACACACACACACACGCACACGCACACACACACATGCACACGCACACGTGTGCATGCACACAGTCCTGTGCATCACAGTTGTGATGGTGTTAGGAGGTAATTTTGCTATGGGAATGGGTCATGAGATGGGAGCCCCACAACCTCATTATTACTGTTAATGGGACAGATGCAACCCTGAAGTTATCTTTCTATAAAGTGAGGGTGCAGTGAGAACACAATCTCATAGAATCCAGTCCACCACACCTGTGTGAACTGTATCTTTCAAGCCTGTAAGAAATTCATGTCTATGTCAGCTCCTGACAGCACCCCCTATTCTACTCCAAGTAGAAGATGAGCATCGAAGAATCTCCAGTGGGAGATGATTGAATTGGTGGTAAACCGTTCTCTTGGCAAGAAAAACCCCTTGCTTCAACTGTAGACAGACTTCTGTCCAAAAAGGACAAAACTTGGAAGCAGATAAGTCGACAGCCTAGCTCTGCCAAGACAAGTAAGTCCTTCATAATTCCTGCTCTACAACTAATGTCTGTCAGAGAAATGGGGCCAAATGGCTGTAGATTGATGCTGTAATGTATGGAGAGAAAATGGGAACTGTCCAGGCAGCCACTGGTATGTCATTTTTTAGTTTTGGAAGCTGCAGGCCCTGCACTTCCTATATAATCAGATATATTTATCCCTCTCAGGTCTCTGAGGTGGTTGAAGAATAGATAGCTAGAGTCTCATAGTTAAATTTTGAGTTGTTTAGGAATCAAGAGGGTGTTCTGGATCTAAGAAGATATTTTTAAAATTATGAGGCAAGTTAGTATGAAAGCTGAGTTAGATATAGAACTTTAAACTCATGGAGATGGTTAGATAGTAGAATGTTAAAGTCAGGTGCCAAATACATATGGACTGGACATTGGGAATGTATGCTAAGCCATATAACTCTTATAATTGTGGCCTATTTATTTCTGTTGTTTTGTATTGTATTTATAGTTTAAACACATGGAGATGGTTAGATAGTAGAATGTTAAAGTCAGGTGCCAAATACATATGGACTGGACATTGGGAATGTATGCTAAGCCATATAACTCTTATAATCGTGGCCTATTTATTTCTGTTGTTTTGTATTGTATTTATAGTTATAAGAAAAAGAACCATTATTTGGACTGAAAGGGAGAGCTGTTGGGGGGAAAAATAAATACCTTAAACTAAAAAAAAAAAAAAAAAAAGAAGGGAAGAGAATGGTGGGGCTGAGGGGGAGGAGGGTGGAAGGGTGGGACTGGAGGGGGGAGTAGGGAGGGGATTGTGATTGAGATGTAACTTGAAGAAATAAAAAATAAATTATTAAAAAAAAAAAAATGAGAGACACGATGACACCAAGCCTTTGGACTTTATATATGCTCTTTTGAATGTTCAAAGATAGTAAGTGGAAAAAAAGAAGAAAGAAAGAAAGATAGAAATAGAAAGAAAGAAAGAAATGCCCATAGTAAATTCTCTGGAGAGAAAAAGAGAAAGATGTTTTCAAAGGTACATGGATACCGAAATAAATAAGTAAATAAATAGAACATAGACAGTCAAAAGCATAAAATACAGAGTTTAAACAATAGAATAAAGTCTCCATAGAGAAACATAGAGATAAAAATAGTTTCCATAATAAAAGATGGGAAACATTGTAGAAGACAGCATTTCGACCTCATATAATTTTGTTTTGACTGTTCAGATACAAATAATAATAATATGATCAGTAATATGTGTAGTTCTATGTATCCTTTTTAAGAAATATCAAACTATAACAGACTTAGATAAAGAGAAAGAGAGAGAGAGAGAGAGAGAGAGAAGTTAGATGTGAAAGGCCACAGAACAGAAGTTGGAGGAATCTTGAATCAAAACAGGGAACCTACAGAAGAATCTAATCTAACAGCAAACATGGAAGTTCCAGATGATAAAAATCCACAAAGGCTTGAGGTAACAGAATGGCAGCCCATAGTGATGCTAGATAAGAAAGGTTCTCAGCTATAAACCAACATTGTCAAACTGGATATTATATTTATATTGTCAAGCATCAATTACTTGATGAAGGTCTATATATTGAATTAAAAATAGATTCTGTTCAACAATGTCACCTTAGAGCAGGCAATGTCATACTATATCTTATATGTTTCATTTTGTAGAGTTTGAAAATCTAAAATATATACATGTGTTAATGCACCAAACCATAGATACATATTCAGAATTCCAATGGGCTTTTGTCTTGAATTCTGAAAAGGATGATTCTGAGATTACACATTTAATAGAAGTTGTGGCAGTTATGGGAATACCTATACAAATTAAGACTGATGATGCTCCAGCAAATGTTTCTAGTAAAATGTGTTGCATTAGCTCTGGCAGACTTGGTGGGAGGCCTGTGGGCTTATGTCTCCAGGTGATAAGAGCTGACTGAGACCCTGGGTGGCCCTTATGCCCATAAATAAATAAGTACACCAAGACTTTTAATATTTCAATGCTTAGGCCTTAGCTGGGCAGACTCTCGACCAGCTCATCTAAGTTAACCCAACCACCTAGTCCCTACCAGCCAAGTGGCTTGCTGTACTTCTGAGCCCACAGACATATATCTGTCTCCCTCCCTGTCTCCTAAAGAAAAGAGAGCTTCCTATCTCTTTGCAGAGTTCTTGTCTTCTTCCCAGGAAGTCCTGCCTTTCTATTCTCTCTCTGCCCAGCTAATTGGCCATCATTGACTTTTATTATCCAGAGAATGCCTCAGATAGAGCAGTAACCAGATCAAAGAGCATTGAGATCAGCAGCTGAGAATTGTACATAAGAACTTTCTCCAAAAAAAATGAAGCAATTTTTTCACATATTATAATATAAAGCATATTACTGGTATTCCACACAATCTTACAAGACAAGCAGTTGTAGAGAGATCCAATCATACTTTAACAAGCAAAAAGGGGTAACAAAGACACCCAGAGATAGATTACATAGTGTTTTAACTTAATTAAATTTAATTAACCTTAATTTTTTTAATACTAATGACTCAAAAAACAACAGCATCTGAAAGACATTGGATTATAGAAGAAAAAAAAACCTGCTGAACTAAACCAGCCTGTTTATATTAAGGATGTCATACTCTTATGGAAGACAGGAAATGTGTTATCCTGGGGAGAGGTTATGCATTTGTTTCTTCAGGAGAAAAAAAAACTGTGGCTTCTGCCCAAATTGATAAAAAACAGATTTGACAGAGGGAGACCTGAAGATCTTGGCTGCAAACAAAAGGAAAGAAATCAAGAAGAACAAACAGGACAGCTAACATAATTTGCTGAACCCTACACATGGGAATGGCTCTGAGACACTCTGGGACATGAAAATGTCCCCAGCCAGGACCTCAACTATGCATGGCCAATAAATCTTTGGCTACAAAACCCTCAATTCTTATCAAGACATCCTTTCAAATGGAATGGATGAAAATTCATATTACAGTTTGGTTATGTAGTCCAACTAGCTTATAAAGAAAAACAAATGCCTTACCTGCTAGAACAGAGAGCAGAGAATCATCTTTAACTAAATTGTGCTCAGTACACAGTCCATGCACATGTTAATGTAGAAACATATAATAGCTTTGAACATTTATATGCTTGCAGAGCAAAAGGACCAGACACCAAAAAGACAGACAAGTAGCCCAGGTGACCCTACCTCACAGACAGCCTCAGTAACAGTTTCCTCAAAAATCTGCATGTGGGACAACTTCAAAACAGCTAGATCCCCCAGCATCACAGACTCTTCCAGTCAGGAAGTTGTAAGCTAACCCTGGCACACATAGCAGGGTGATAACCTGTTCTTCTGAGCATCCCTGAGAAAACACGATGAACTTCAGTCCCTGCTGCCCTCCCTCAGGCCTCTGAGCCAGCTCGTGTCCTGCACCTTCTCTAGCCTGAGGGGGAAACATGGCCCTTGCAAAGCTAGAGACCCCCCAGGTTCCCCCATGAGTGCCCCTTAGGTTCTCCCACAGGTAAAGATTCTGGTAGCTTCTTACATAGGCACTAGGGCAGGTGCAGAGTTGTTTCTGCAGAGAAGCTGTTTGTGAGAACCTTTGTCTCCCTGACGGCCACTCTTCACTCCCCTGGACTCCCAGAGATCTGTCTTCTGAGTTTCTTTGTGGACACTTCTACCAAGTGAAGCCTCCTTCGTGTATGAGGAGCTCAGTGGTCCTTTTTAACGCCCTCCCTTCTGGTGTTGTCCTCAGCTGTCTGAAGTCGTGGTAGAGGAACTAGAACAGTTTCTATTTAGGCACTCATTTGTTCCCATGATGGACAGATGGTCTCTCAGTTAGGGTTACCTTTGCAGTGATGAAACGCCATAACAAAAAGCAACTTGGGAACAAAAAGGTTTATTTGCCTTACATATCCATTGGGGAAGCCAAGGCAGGAACTCAAACTGGGCAGGAACCTGGAGAATGGAGCTGTTGCAGAGGCCCTGGAAAAGTGCTGCTTACTAGCTTGCTCCTCATGGCTTAATCAGCCTGCTTTCTTTTTTTTTTTTTTTTCCTTTTTCTTTTTTTCCATTTTTTTAATTCTTCTCTCATACAATACAATCCTGAATGCAATTTCCCCTCCCTCCACTTCTCCCAGTTTCCCCTCAACTTCCCCTCTCCCCAAGATCCACTCCCCCTCCTCCATTTCCCTTCAGCAAAGAGCAGGCCTTACAGAGATATCTACTGAACACAGCATAGCAAGTTACTATAAGACGAGGCATAAACCTCATATCATAGCTGGGAGAGGCAATCCAATAGGAGGGAAAGGGTTCCAAGAGCAGATGAAAGATCCAAAGACACCCCCAATACCACTGATAGGAGTCCCACAAAACCACCAAGCTAACAGCCATAACATATATGCAGAGGACCTAGCACAGACCCATATAGGCTTTGTGATTGGTGCTTTAGTCTTGGTGAGCCCTTATGAGCCTCTGTTAGTTGATTCTGAAGGCCATGTTCTCCTGGTGTCCTCAACCCCTCTGGTTCCTACAATTCTTTTTCCCCTTCTGCAGGGTTCCCTGAGCTCTGAGGGGAGGGACCCGATGGAGGTCTCCAATCTGGACTTTCTGTCCTCATGTGAGCCTCTGCATCTGCTTCCATCAGCAGCCAGGGGAACTCCCTCTAAAGATGATTTCAGTCTATTATACATCCCAGGACCACCAGCCCAGGGGTGGCACCATTTGCAATGGGCTGGTCCCCTCTCCATTAATCACTAACTAAGGAAATCCCCTACAGTCCTGTCTACAGCCCTATCTTATGGAGACATTTTCTCAATTAATGTTCCTTCCTCTCAGATGACTTTAGCTTGTATCAGGCTTACATATAACCAGCCAGCACTCTAGATGCTGTGACTTACACAATTCTATGACCAGGGCCACTAGAAAAGCTAGGAAGAGCTTTCCAGAGGGCATCTTAATACAACACCACTGGGGAGGGGATGGTTACAAGGTTGGAGGGATGGTGTTCTGGATGTGGTAGATGTAAGGGACCAAAGGGACAAATCTGGGGACTTTTGTCCTTGAGTAAGTTGGCCTGATGGAGCAAGGATAGAACAGTCCCCACTGTAGGAAAGTCTAAGTACCAGTGGGAGAATCTGGGACCCAGCTTCTCTGCAAGAGTCTTAAAGGTGTCTATGCTCATATCCCTGCCAAACAACATAAATCAGTCCCAGTGTTACCCCACTGATCTGGTGATAGGAAAAACAGGCAGTGGTCTCCTGACGCAGGGTTAGTTACATGGTTCAGTTCAAAGCAGTTCAAAACACCCCTATCTAGAGAGGTCACAGCCAAGATCTGGGTGATGCTTCACACTAGAGTCAGCTAGCCAAGTCTTCTTCCTGGCGCTCCTGGGGCTGGAGGCCTTATCAGCCTCCTTGGGGACCTCCTCATTCTTCTAGCCTTATGTTGGCTCTGATGAGAGCTTCCACACACCTGTGCCAACACAGTGGCTTTATGTTTGAAGTGGAAAGACATCACACAGAGGCAGGAGTTTGGATCATTATTTGAAGAGCAGCACCAGAACTTGGAGCTGAGAGACAGTGTGAAGCACAAAGGGCACACATCCAGGGACGGCCTGAAAGAGCTCTTGCAGGAAGGATGCCTAAACTGAGATCTCTCTTGAGATAGCAGGGTAAAGGTTGTGGCTCAGGCCATCATATTCAGAGGCCCATGGAAGCAAATACTCTAAGCACCCTAGTCTGGGGGCAGGATTTGCCTACTTTTGTTCGTTTTTGTTTTTTGAGACAGGGCTTCTCTCTGTAGCTCTGGATGTCCTGGAATTTACTCTGTAGACCAGGTTGTCTCTAACTCAGAGATCTACCTGCCTCTGCCTCCTGAGGGCTGGGATTAAAGGCATGTGCCATGACCTCCCAGTTAGGATTGCTGTGATAAAACACCATGACCAGCCAATTTATAGAAAGTAGGGTTTATTTGGAGCTTACAGTTCCAAAGGGATAAGAGTCTGTCACCGTTACAGAGGGGAAGCATGGCAACAGGCAGGTATGGCAACTGAAGATGGAAGCTGAGAGCTGAGGCCACATATCTCAAACCACAAACAGGAAGCAGAGAGGACAAACTCAAAATGGCACAAATACTTCCCCAACCAAGGCCACACATCCTAAGCCTCCCCAAACAGTGGCACCAAGAATTTCCAAAGTGAATGGACAAAGAGAGTAGGGGATGTTCATCCTGGGTTCTTACTCTCTAGGAGGGCGCTAGGCCTGGAATATTCTTCACACTAAATAGTGAGGTCTTGTACTCTTGGACATTCAGAGAAAATTCCCTGAACAATCACAAACACTGGAGTCTCCTCTTCTACATGTAGCCTGTCTCCAGAAGGGCCACCTCTTTGAGGAAAAATACACACAGGACTCCCCAAATCTTCACTCTCTTTATGGAAAATTTGTCTCCAACTTACTGCTCATCTGTCTATTTGTTTAGAGTTTTCTCATTTATTTGTGAACATTTTCTTCATTATTCAGAAGCTAGTTTTTGTGTTAACAAATTCAGCTGTGACTCTTCTCTTTCCTTCTATTATAACCTTTTGCTACTTAATCTCTCAACCCTGCTTCTGACTTGCCCTCCTAGTAGTAGTAGCCCTTGACTCTTCCTGAGAACCCACTCTTTCCTGTGAAAGCTTCACAGCACTCTGCTGTTTCAAATTTTAAGTGTTTTAAATATTTTTAGAATTTGTTTCCATCATCAAAGAGACAAAGCAGAGTTGCAAACTTGGAAAACAGAAGAAAGGAAACACCTTTCCCAGGTCTGGCATTTCACATATCTATCTGCATATCTCTCTGGAAACAGAGGCACCTACCCATATATGTCCTCTCTCCCACCAAGCAGAGGTATTCAGGGCACAGAGAATGGGAAGGAAAGAAGACACAGGACTCTGATCAGATCTCAGTTATGGCAAGGTGAAGGAGAACTTTTATATTTTTTGTTTTGTTTTGTTTTGTGGAATTAAAAGGAACAATATTGGCTCAGGAGCAAGTTCTCAGCACAAAGGAGATTTATTTGCCCCAGAGGGACAGAAGTCAGGGAATAAAAAACAAAACAAGAGATAGAGGATGAAGAAGAAGAGAAAGGGAACAAGGGAAAGGGAGGAGTGTTATTTGTTCCCTGGGGACAAAGGACTGCCTCTGGATAGAGAGGAGACAGACACAGTACATAGGAAATTGGTGTTTTATAAAGGTATAAAGGGAAAACCTGTGTTAGGGTGAGGTGTTTAATTTTAATTGGGTACATTAATTATGTGAGCCAAAGGGGGGTTTTGATTGCTGGACTTCAATACTTAGATAGCTGGACCCTTGTAGCCATCCTCAGGAGGAGAGAGTTGCAAAATAAGGGAATAGACCTTGGTGGCTAGCTTTAGGAATGTAAGCTAATGGTTTTTAGCAGGGCAGAGGGAATGGGGGGAAAGGGCAAGGCCTGCCAGAGACACACTCACCACACTCGCCATGCTTGAGCTGGCCAGAGTCCTTTCAGGTGTTGAACCTGGGGTCTTTAGTTTTTGTTTGTTTGCTTGCTTTTTTTTTTAATCTGGGGTCTTATGCACACTAGGTAAGTGCTTTCCAACTGAGTTCCATCATCAACCCTCTTTTTACTTCTTATTCTGAGACAATCTCACTAAGTTGTTCAGACTGGCTTAAAATTCACTCTGTAATCCAAGCAGGTTTTAAACTTTCAATTTTTTGGTTTCCATTTCCAAAATAGCTACAATTACAGATGTACATCACCAAAGCTCAGCTCCTTCAATCTGCTTTTAACCATAGATAACTGTTATACAAAAAGCCCCAAGGACAGAGCTCAGCTGACCTGAAAATAAGAGAGTTCTCTGCTCCTAGAGGCATTGCAGATATGGCTCCTGTGTCACATGTTCACCAGTAGGTGATAGAGAGGAAAGAGGCTATGTCTATACATAGTGTTCTGACCTATGAACATCTGAATGAATAGTAGCCTAACATTCCGGGAGGGGGGGAGATCAAGCCAGAGACTAACTCCAGTTCAGCATCATGGGGCCCGGACAGGGAGCTAGCCTGAGCTGAACACTAGTCCACCACCAGGCAAGCACCAGATGGGCTCCCAGGACAGGAAGCAAGCCAGAGACTAGAAGAACCCTGCCTGGCCCTGGATGTGAAGGTTGTGGGTAATCCAGTACCAAGGGTGTGGGTATAGGGGAACCAGCCCTACCTTTTGTCTGCTTTGTGGTGGTGTTAGTGAAGAAGAGTCCCTTTCCCTTCTCTTTTGCCCACACCAGCAGTGGCAGACAGGAGATCTGGCCCTGATGGAGTCACAAAAGCAGGAGAGCTGTCCCTGCCCCTCACCTGCTGCAGCACTAGGGAGAGCAGGCCCTGCACCTTGCCTGGGCAACACAGTACAACTAGCCCTGGATGTGGGAGATATGGGTTAACCAGCCCTGAGGGAGTGAGTGTGGGAGAGCCAGCCCTGCCTTTTGTCTGCTTTTCAGTGATGTTGGCAAGAGAGAGATCCCCTCTACTCTCTGATGCTCCCAACACAGGTAGCAGGTGGGATAGTTGGCCCTGATGGGGTCATGAGATGAGGAGAACTGGTCCAGCCCCTTACCTGCTGCAGCACTCGGGAGAGCAGGCCCTGCATCTTATGTGGGTAGCCCAGTAGAACTGGTCCTGGATGTGGGGGTTGCAGGTCCAGAACCAGGGCTTTGAATTGGCTCAGCCCAACATCTATGTATATGTATATGAACAGGCCAGTTCCACAGACCCAAAACTACAAGATCTCCATGACACAGGGCAACAACAAGATACCTGAGAAGAGTCCCGGTGAGGTTCCAGTATTGACAAATAGCAGGAGCCAGAGGCCTTGTAGGAGACCAAGCAGTCATTGTAATGAACATTTGCAAGCATAAGTGTGGACAAAATGTAATATTGTGGGACACACTGAGACACACTACAGCTTCCACAATAAGATGTTTTTTTTTAATGTGTGGAGAAGTTTCAAGGGTGGAGGGTGGGTCTGAGGGGAGGTGGGAGGTAAGAGGGAACAGAGTGCATGAAGTGAAATTCACAAATAAAAAAATAAAAAGAGAAAAAAGAGGAAGCTCAGCTCTTCTGGAGCCAAGCCACGCCCCTCCCTCACAGGCCCCACTTTTCTACCTGTTCTCAGTCCATTGTCACTTTACACAGAAACTGACAGCCCTCTACCCTACCTATCTTGTCCTCCCTCTTTACTCTTGCAATATTTTCTGACTCCTATAAAAGTACACTTTATAAGCACAGGGACATCTTCTTCCCTCTGCGTAGCATATTTTGTAGTGCCCTGGGTAGGGACAGTATCAGGGGTCAGGAGGCAGCCCCTACCTCCTCATCTGCCCAGTTTCTAGGCCCAGCCATGGAGTCAAGGCAAGCACCAACACCATGTTGGAGGGTCTCCACACAGTGCCGGTAGAGCCTAAGAACAGCGGTAAAGAGAAGCAAGCTACCCTTTCATTTCTTCCTAGACAAAGTTTCCAGCCTGCAAGCCGGGCGTGGTGGCGCACGCCTTTAATCCCAGCACTTGGGAGGCAGAGGCAGGCGGATCTCTGTGAGTTCGAGGCCAGCCTGGTCTTCAAAGCGAGTCCAGGACAGCCAGGGCTGTTACACAGAGAAACCCTGTCTCGAAAAACCAAAAAAAAAAAAAAAAACAAACAAACAAACAAAGTTTCCAGCCTGCAAAACATTTCAATTTAAATTCTGATTCATTGATAACATACAATGTGCATCAGAGAAAAGAAAATAAATGTTATCTAAGGGTTTTCTACTTCAGTGAAATTCTCAGGAGTCCAGTGGTGTGGGGCATATAGAGATATTCCTTCAACAGTGATGGGTAGATCACAGCCCCTCCCAACACCAAGCGAGAAACACAACATTTACTGGGCCTATTTGGATTCTGGAGACAGCCCATTCCTGACTTGGGAGTGTCACTCTGACCCATCTACCAAGTGACTCAGAAAGCGGCTAGTTTTGTGTGGGGCCTGGAACAGAAGACTCTCCAATAAGTCTAGGCTGCTGTGCCAGTTTGGACCATATGATCCAGCAGACCCAATGGTGCCTGAGGTGTCAGTGGCAGACAGGGTTACTGTTTGGAGCCTTTGGCAGGTTCCTATAGGTGAATCACAGAAGAGACCTTTGGGACTTTGGAGTGAGGCTCTACCATCATCTGCAGTTTGAAAGACAGTTCTTGACCTGTTATTGGGCCTTTCGAGGAAACTGAGTGTTTGACAACGGAATGGGATGCCGAGTTAACAGGCAACCTGAGCTGCTCATCATGAACTGAGTGTTATCTGACCCACCAAGTCATAAAGTAGGAAATGCACAGCAGCAATCCATTATCGAATGGAAGTGGCATATATATGATTGTGTCTGAACAGGTCTAAAGGCACAAGAAAGTTACATAAAGAAGTTATGTCTATGGTTTCTAATCCCATTACCATGCCATGTGCTACCAAGTGTGCACCTATAGCCTCATGTGTGTTCCCTATGATCAGTTGACTGAGGAAGAGAAGACTAGGGCCTGGTTTACTGATGGTTGGTTCTGCATGTTTCTCAGGTTACCTCTTTGGGGAGACTGTTGAAGTAGCAATGAAGCCCTGCTAAGAAAAACTCTGGGTCAAGGGAATAGAACTTCTGGCCAGAGTGCAGACCTAACTAGAAAGTGCAGCAGGTCAGTCTGGTCAAGAGACCACCACTAGAAATGTGAGCTCACCTTAAACCATGCCAATGAAAACAATAATTAATTCTGAGTACTTGGGCTTAACTCTGGCTCACTCAACTATTAGTAAACAGACATTCCCTCACTATTGCAGTTTCTTACTCCAGACAGAAAAAGAGAGCCAACATTGTAATGACTTTGAAGGGGAAAATAGTTTTTTTTTTTTTTTTTTTGGTTTTTCGAGACAGGGTTTCTCTGAATATCTCTGGCTGTCCTGGACTCGCTTTGTAGACCAGGCTGGCCTCGAACTCACAAAGATCCGCCTGCCTCTGCCTCCCAAGTGCTGGGATTAAAGGCGTGCGCCACCACCGCCCGGCTGGGAAAATAGTTTTTAAAAAAAGAGAAGAAATTTGTAGGAAATATTAAACATGAGTCTTTTCTATCAAATACTGTAAAACTTGTGTTTAGGACAAAGAATTCAACTCTTTATATTCTCCACATCATAAGACTTTTATGTAAATGTTTTAAACACACACACACACACACACACACACACACACACACACACACACACACACACGACAGGACATATGCAGTCACCACCTGAGTTAGAATAAAAACCAGGTTCACTTCCTGTCTTGGTGTGTTCAGTCTTCCAAGCATACCCTTTTGATAAATAAAGAATAAAGTTTTGCTTTGTCCAGATACTCTGAAGTAGTGGTCTCTTTCTATGTGGTGTGGTTCTGAGCTTATTTCTCTTTTTTTTTTTTTTTTTTTTTTTGGTTTTTCGAGACAGGGTTTCTCTGTGTATCCTTGGCTGTCCTGGACTCACTTTGTAGACCAGGCTGGCCTCGAACTCACAAAGATCCGCCTGCCTCTGCCTCCCAAGTGCTGGGATTAAAGGCGTGCGCCACCACCGCCTGGCTCTGAGCTTATTTCTAAGAGGACCTACCTGCATGTCCACACACACACTCTGAGTGAAGCTGGTAACTTGAAGACGGCTATCCCGACCACCTTGCCAGTGCTGCCCACAGCTAGCAACAGTTCTAAACCCTCCAGCTCTACCCCTGACTCTCCACCACCCGCTGTGCTGACTAGTCTTCAGTGTGCATAAAGATCCCCAGGGGCATTCCCTAAGGCCAAGTGCAGTGGCCACTCCCCAGTGAAAAGGTGAAGCCCTGGGAAATAGGGGCTGGCAAAGGTGAGAAGAGCCACGGGATCATTCCCTGGCATCTATCTTGGCTCTGGGCCAGGGTGGGGAGGAGAGCCCCATTGGAAGATTGCCCCCTGGACTTGCTGTGCTCCTTCCCCCCACCTTTTCTCTCTGATGGAGCCTCTTTAGGCAGGGGAGGGTGGGAAGACTGTAAGCACTTAGGTTAATGGCATTAAACAATCCTAGCAGGGAGTAGAAGTGCTGAGGCCCAGGGGGAGCAATATGCTCCTTCCAGTTAGCACTAAGTCACAACGGGAGCTTAACAGCCAGGTTTGCAGAGCAGGGACTAGCCTCCTACACAAGCTCATGTGGGGGAGGGGAGCAGACAGTAAATAGCTTTACTTCCCAGCTTTGACAGAGGAGACCTGGAAACCAGTTAGAGACCCAGGGTCCACCCACAAAGATGGCCTGAGACCCTTGACTCCTGCTTGTTGAACTTGAAGCTGCCCATAGCCTCATGACTCAGGACTGATGTCATCCCACCCGCTGGTCTTCTTGTCCCCCTCACTCCCCTAAGAAATGATCCCGCAAAGACTCCTGCTCTTCATTCCTGCCCCAAAGAACTTCTGGCCTGAAACCTTGACAGGAAGCCTCTCATCCCGGAGTTCCCCAAGAGCTCTCTTAACCTCCATATGCATAGGAAACTCTTTTTCGACAGACAGTGCCACAAAATTCTGTTCCTATCTGTCTCCATGCTCAGGGGCATCCAGCTGTCAAGCCTATTTACAGCATTAGGACTCAAGGACCAGCAGAAGTCCCTACCCAAATAGCCCAGCTTCCTTATGTAAGTCTACAGGCATTTCCACTAGCCTGACTTCAGGGGTCACATCATCACCTGCCAACAGGTGCCGCCATTCCTGGCAGAATAAAATGTCCAGCCTGCCTCTTTCTTGGTCTCTTTTCTCCACTTCTCCTTCCCCAAGTCTCTCTCGGGTTCTCCTTCTGTTCCCCATGACCGCACTTTCTTCTTCTCTCTCTCCATGGTTCTGCTCTTAACTTCCTACTGAAATAAACCTTATTCCAGACCTGTTGCATGACACAGTGTGATTTACCGGCCACAATATCACAACACTCTACTCCTAAACTCACAAGGTTTGGTCCATTTGCACAAAATGTCAGACACCCAAGGGGACCCAACCTCTTCCTGGGCAGATGAGTTCTGGCTGAGTAGAGACTGCACAGCCCAGAACCTGTGCACAACAAAAGGGCCACCCTGCTCCCTGACTTTGTAAATAATCTTTCTCAGCTTCCTTAAGAAAATGGCAGCCAGGTGGTGGTGGCACACACCTTTAATCCCAGAACTAGGAGGGAGAGGCAGGCAGATCCCTGCATTCCAAGACAGCCAAGGAGACACTGTTGGGGTTTATCTGAAGCAACTATGTATTCAAATGTTAATCACTGGCCCTCCAAGGTCTGGTTATACTGCAGACATTCTAACTTACACCATTCTAACTAACTGCCTCCTAAATTATCCCTGATTGGCTGAATAAACTTGCCTATGGCCTGGACTGGGCAGATGAGAGAGGAGGAGGAGGAGAATGGAGACGCCGTGGGTTAGCACAGATGAGAAGAGTCCATGTGACCAAGAGCTCAGAGGGCCAGACCAAATGGAGTTTGTGCAAGTATTTAGGGGGATTTTGGCTGGGAAGCAGACAAGATAGTTTAGACCATTCAGATCCTGCTCAGCTCCAATATATTAAGGCTTATATTAAATCTAACAGCTTTTTGTGTGTTTATTTAGAATATAGTGGGTTAAGGAACTACTGCCGACTTAATATGAACCAATATTAAATATTAATAATTCTTCTACACTACAAAGGTAGTGCACACCTTTAATCCCAGCACTCGGGAGGCAGAGGCAGGTGGATCTCTATGAGTTCAAGGCCAACGTGGTCTTCAGAGCGAGTCCAGGACAGTCAGGAATACACAGAGAAACCCTGTCTCCAAAAAAACAAGCAAACAAACATGAGACAAACAACTGAGGTACCTGTTTAACAAATCAAAGCAGACCTGGCAGGTTCTCCCAGCATCCCTCGGTCCCTACCTGTTGCAGGGTATGACTAGCATACCCTGCCCTCTACCCTGAACTCTCCAGCCCAGGAACTGGGCTGTCCTTCCCCCAGAGGCTCTTCCCTCTGTAATACAGACATTTTGGCTTGCACCTGGCCCCCTCTCTCCCCTCTGTCTTCCCCTCCCCCATCTCACATGGCTCAGGGTCATGACCTCTCTGGACTCTCCCAAATAATAAACTTTTTCCTTCACCATACCTAGGAGCAGTCATGTCCTTTCCTTTTTATTTCTTTTTTTCAGTGCTGTAACAGAACAGATTAAAAACTATAGAGAAAATAAAAATGTATAAAGGAGACAGGCATTATCAGGAAGCAATAGCTTTCCTTAGCTGAGTATCGATGTGCAGAGTAAACACTGCCCCCTATCAGGATTGGTTATTCATTTAAAACTAATCCTTCACTCTTGGTGCTTTTATTTCCTGGGGATATCTTTCCTTTACCTATTAGTATGTTAATAGGGATACAAGATGTCTCTGGAGGGGAAAAAAAAAAAACTTGAAAGAAAAGTCAGAGCAAGTTTCAGCCCTTCAAGGAACTTCCATGGGTTAACAAAGAACTTTTGCAGGTAAGGGAATTTTCTACCCACTGCTCCATAGAAACCCCTGAGACCATACAACCTTCAAAAGTGGGCAATACTTTTCAGAGAGGCATATGCTCTCTACTCCATTTTCCCAAGCCAAGAAAATAAAACTATCTCCTCCCCCAAGTTATGTCTTGGTTTGTTTCGATTTGACCTCCAAGTACCAGGTAACAGTGATGGAGGTTGACTGCCACATCTACATAAAGTGACAATAAGAATAAATCCCCACAATTGAGCTTTCCTGTTGCTGGCTGCTGTACCTGCTCCCAGCTCACACAAATAGCCTGATATCACACCCTCCTCTTCTCCCTGCCCTGGGAAGACAATGTGACAACTTCTCTTCCTGATCCTGGAGACAAACACACATACAGGACACCCAAATGCAGGCCTACAGTATCCAGAGTCCTAACCCACCAAACACTCGACCACTCCATCCTCCCCATCCCCCCAACTTGGCCCCAGCACTTCCAAAAAGCCTGGTCCTCACTGTAGGGCATTTCCCCCACCCCCACCCTATACAGCTGACACCTGGCTCCATCCATGGCCTCTCCCCCCACACCCAACAGGCTGCAAAGACCAATTCATTTCTGAAAGTGAAAATCCTTTCATGAAGCAAAGCTCTCCTCTGGGACAATGCCCCGCCCACGGGCAGAACAAAACAGCTCTCTTAGCCCAACTGTAAGGACTATACAGACAGCTGCCAAGCTGTAGAGGGCACAGGTGAGGTGCTTCTAGAGGGGAAAGGAGGCATCTGGGGTCTCCACACATGTGGACCTGTGCCAGGATGATTGGCACCCACAGCAACCTCAGCCTAAGGGGTGTGGCAGCTCAGCTGCCTTTCATAACCCTCAGCTCCCTAACCTACATCATTCCCAGCCCCGTCCTTTCTTCTCCTACCACCGGGCCCCCATGACCATGCTTTTCCCTCCTTTTGTCCCCACTTCCGAGGGTACAGGCTTAGTGAGGAGCCAGGGCATTCCCCCAGTCAGGCTTAGGAAGACAAGGGTCTGGGAGGGACTTTTATACTAGGCTGGCTACTAGTGAGGTGAAGGGTTGGCTAAAGGGAGCCAGAGATGTAGTGGGAAAATGAGAAAGGGCTCTATACTCTCAGGAATGCATGCTGATGCCAGACCCCTCCCTTCCTGGACTAGAGGGAAGATTGCCTAGAACAGCCAGCTCTGGAGGAAGGTGGGGAGTGAGTGTATGCTGGTATTTAATGTGTGTAAAGTGGAGCAAGAAGGGGTGTAAAGGACCTTTGCCAGTAACCATGACAACAGAGAATACTGGCCAGCTCTATGATGACAAGATTCACAGGGAGAAGTCACAGCATACAAACTAAGTGGCAGAAGACCAGGCCACCCCCTTTCACCAAGGGAAGAGTCTGGGGTCAGTCAAGCCTGACACAGGTCTGAACCTGTCACCTCTCTGGTTTCCCAGAGCTCTGAACAGACCCAGTACCTCTGCTTTATCCCACAAGCACCCAACTCATTAAATCCAGATTAATAAAGATTATCCTCAGGGATAGTCTTTGCTGACCATGTCTGTTGGTTGACCTCAGGGGCCTCAGTCTCTCTAAGTGAAGCACTCCTCCTTCACCCTCACCTACTAAGCAGTGCCGACCCATCTTTGTGTGCAGCGTCCAAAAGAAAGCAGCCCTGACTGCTCCCACCTGTTAGTCCTGAACACAACTCAGGCTCAGTAACTTTGAGACACTCAGGGTCACTGTCCACGCTTCTACCCTAACCTAGCCCAGAAAAACCCTGGAACAAAAAGACTTGAGAGAGTTATTCACAGAAGAAGCTGGCCTGTGGGTACGGAGTGATGGCTTTGTACCCCAGAGGGCACTGGGCAAATCCTCAACGGACAGCCACATCCCCCCCAGACTAAAAACAAACTAGTCCTTCTGTCTCTCTCTTTCTCTCTCCCCCCTCCCCGTGTGTGTGTGTGTGTGTGTGTGTGTGTGTGTGTGTGTGTACAAAAACAAAGCAAAGCAAAAACCTACCCAAATCAAATTGGATGTTCATCCTCAACACGGTACTGTCACAAAAGCACAAAGACTGAGACAGCCTGCTGTTCCTGAGTAGAACTAACTGAACAAGTCAGGGCACATCCCACTCAGGGAGAAAGTACGAAAGTCCACACGGGTACAGAGAAGCTCTTAGCATCCAGTGGTTTCCCTGAGTGCCACAGAGAAGGAGCAAGTGCCATTCTCCATGGCCTCTCATGGCTGCTAAAAGACAAAAACAGAAATCAGGTTGTCTGTGGTCAACATTTGATGTCATATGAGGACAAGCAGTCCTCCAGCCCAATATTTATACAAGAATACACACAGACTCCTCCAGATATAGTACCGTGCTACCCTCAGAAAACTTGTACAGGCAGACATGAGCCCACACATACATACAATACACACACACACACACACACACACACACACACAATGTACACGCTTAGAAATAGGCAGGAGGGGCTCACAATGTTACTCCCAGCACTCAGGAGGCAGAGACCGATCTCTGTGAGTTCAAGTCCAGCCTGGTCTATACAACAAGCTCTAGGACAGCCAGGTCTACACACAGAAAAACCCTGACAAAAAAAAAAAAGGAAAGCCGGGCAGTGGTGGCGCACGCCTTTAATCCCAGCACTTGGGAGGCAGAGGCAGGCGGATCTTTGCGAGTTCGAGGCCAGCCTGGTCTACAAAGTGAGTCCAGGACAGCCAGGGCTACACAGAGAAACCCTGTCTCGAAAAACCAAAAAAAAAAAAAAAAAAGGAGGGAGAGGAGGAGATGTGAGCCCTACCAATGTACCCAGATGAAGGTTCACAGGCCCCTAGTGCCTGCAGGGAGAATCGCAAACACCCTCAGAGCCCAGAAGCCCAGGTGTGTGCCTTCCCAACAGACAGGTACACAAATGAACAGAGACACAACTCTCAGCTACCCATTTGGGACTTACCTGAGTGAGTGACAACCAGAAAGATTCACACACACACACACACACACACACACACACACACCCCGGGATCCCAGACCACCAACTGCAAGTACCATAGTTCAGCACTAGGTGGGGGCACTTGCTTCCAAGAGCTTCAGTCAAACAGTGGGACCCGCCTCCTCCAGCTTTCTCTCCTCCTCTCCTTGCTCATTCCTCCTCTAACCAGCTCTGGGTTGGGAAGCCAAAAGACTGAGCTACCCGCACAAAAGTGGGTCTTGGAAACCACCCTCCCTGCTGACGGAAATCCCTGCATAAGGAGAAGGGTTATATCTCCCCCTTCACCTCACAACTGCCTCCACACTGAGAGCCCACCTAGGCCATCAGCTTCCACACCCAAGGCACTGGGCAGGGGACAGTCAGGGCAATACCTAGGGAAGCAGGGGTCTCCTTAGCACTGTGGAGA
This sequence comes from Lophiomys imhausi, assembly GCA_907164525.1. Lineage (NCBI taxonomy): Eukaryota > Metazoa > Chordata > Mammalia > Rodentia > Muridae > Lophiomys > Lophiomys imhausi. The sequence goes on from CAJQZJ010026395.1 coordinate 21,538, forward strand.
GTGGGGACTTGACCCCCGAAAGGAGGAACTTTCAGATCCAAAGTAGCCAGAGAAACACCTGAAAGGTGCATCATCTACATACAGGCAGCAGCCGCTTCTGCTTGCTGTTTATTGGGGATGGTGGGGGGGGCTCTGGGCCACTCCAACCCTTAGCCCCCCAAGAGAGGGCGTGGCTGCTCTCATATGAGCAGAACTTGGACTTGGGGCTACATCCAGGAAGCTGGAGAACTCTGTGACCCACCAGGATCTCTCTGGCCCTAAGGCTAGAGTAAATAGAATAGCCTCGGAGAACTTGAGGCAGCCACTATTGTAGCATTTCTGACTGTTTCTTTCCTAGAATCCAACAGAGGTGGCCCCTGCCCAAATAGCAGCCTCCACGCCCTACTGTGATGCTCATTGCTGAATGCTCAGAGTCCTCCAACAGCCAAAGCTACTACTTTCCCACTACCATGAGCACAAACTTGTTCAAGGACAATAACACCCAGCCCAACACTGCCTTCTCTGAGCCACTGTGCGGGCTCATTATGCTCCACGTGCTCCTGCCAGCTCTGTGCTCCATGATCCGTGCTGTGGGCCTAACCGGTAACTTGGCTGTCGTTTATATGATCCTGAGGGCACCAAAGATGAAACCAGTAACTGATATGTTTGTCCTGAACCTAGCTGTTGCTAATGGGCTCTTTGTGCTGGCACTCCCAGCCAACATCATTGAGTACCTGCTGCAGCACTGGCCCTTTGAGAAGCCATTCTGCAAACTGACACCGTCCACTGACCCCCTACCACTGCACCTTCTCCAGCATCTACTTCCAAGCTGTGATATGTGTGGGCTGCCCCTTAGTGGTACTGGCCACAGTACCATCTCACTGATTGCCTAGGCACACCCAGAGACGGGCCGAAGTTGCCAGCCTTTGTATCTGACTGGGTGTGACTACCATGGCACAGCCCTTCTTTTCCTTTGCCACATCTACAGCAATGAGTTACAGGCACCCAGTCATGGGCTAAGCTTCCGAGGTTCCAGGCCAGCCACATTTACACGCTGGTTCTCAGCTCTGCAGGGCCTGTGTGCATCCGCGGACCTGCTGCACAGACCTTATACCATGAGGCTCCACTCTGGCACCAAGATTCTGGGCAAGTCCAAGAAGGTAACCATCCTGGTGCCAACAATGCTGGCCTCTGTGGTAGCCCTGACCATAGACATGCTCCAGACATTGCTGGTCATTGGTATCTTCTATGCCATCACCAGCCTCAGCTATGCCAACTCATGCCTCAATCCTTCCTTGTATGCCTTCCTGGATGACAACTTCTGCAAGAATTTCTGTATCATAGTCCTATGTCAGGAGGCCTGACGCCCCTGCCATCCGCCACCTCCAAGAGCAGTGGCTTACCAAGCCAGGGGACATTCCACATCTCCGCACTTTGCTTTCTTTGTTCTCCATGAAGAAATATACAGACTGCCATGACATCCCCCTTTCTGTATGTACCTCTGCCTTCTAGACATCCCTGAGAGACCATAGCAAGCATTTTGGTCCTGGTAGCAAACACCCTAAGTCTGGTCACCCACAGAGTGGTGGACAGAAAGATGGCCTCCTGGCTAGTACTTTATGTGTCCTGGGACAGGAACCTCTGTAGAACTGAGAGGTTATAAAAACACAGGCACTTCAGCAGTAAAGCCAAATATTGTTGTGTCCCAGCACTCTGACACCCTCATGACATGTACCATCCTCTTGCTCATCAAGTACTTGAGCTTGTCAGGGCACCTGGACCTTCATCTCAGTCAGACAATATTGGCTTAATTTGCTGCCCATATCTGGGCTATTGCCTATGGCTGTGCAACAAAAACTTGGATGCTAAGAGACAAGCAGTGTTTAGCTTCTGAGGATCCATAACTGGGGAGTGGCTTATGCAAAGGCTCTGGCTCAACCTCCCATGGGACTTCAGGGAGAACACTGGTGAGGTCTTTTGAAAGCTAGATGATGGCTGGGGTCTCTTTCAAGAATTCCTGCTCCCAAGGCTGCTAGCAAGATGTGGAAGTTCTATGAGCTTCTGGAGTGTTCTCACATCAAGGAACCAGGAGATCTGAAAGTCAAAAGGGAAACTTGGCCAACAAACACTTCATGTGACTAATCTCAGAATCCATTCTCAGCCCTGACACATGCTGGTTGAGGGCAGTCTACACCGAGATCTGCGGACACTTTTTAAACCACAGCTGAGGTGAAGCTGTGTCTGAGCTCACTTTAGCAAACCCTAATCAGCGCACACCACTCTGGGTAAGAGAAGAGCCCCTTCTAAACAGACCGCAGAGAGTGGCAAAGCCAAGTGTACCGGGTGATGAATGTGAGAAGGAGGAACAGGACGAGCTGAAGATAAGTGGGTGTGAAGATCAGACGGGAACACATCGGTGAGTGGACCAGGCTGTGAAAGAGCCAGGCACCCTAGAGTATATATAGCCTCTCAGCTGGCTCTAGTTTGCTAGAAGTGACCACAGAAGGGTATCTCCACAGCAGAGGAGGTAACAGCCAAAATTTCCCTAAAGATTCCAAACCCTGCTCTCCTTCAATGATCTAGTGACAAATCATTTAGTAAGCGGTTCTTATAAAGACCCTTGTCCCCACTCACAATGGAGCAAAGGGAACAGCCAGCCTCCTTCCCCTCTCCTCAGGGCTAGCTAGCAAGACCAAAGGTGCTTCTCACCAGGATCCTGTTGCACCTAGCTTTGTTCTTCTCCATGAACTTGGGAGTCTGAGGAGGGACTTACTCCATCAAACCCCCACAGTCTGACCCCTGGTGCTAAGAAGATCCTAACTGCACCCTTGTTCCCAAATCTCACTGTTGTTTCTCAGAGCTGGTCAGGAATCTTGACTGGGTCTACAGTGGGGCCACAGTGCCCTCTGCTGGGAAGCGTCCAAAACAGCTAATGACTTTTCTGAGGTAATAAGCATCCTGCCTTTTACATAACCGCAAGTGGAAGGCTGTGCGGTTTCCTTTGCACAGAGAAGGAAACTCGGATTCAGAGAAACTGAACGTGATCAAGCCCAGGGGTAAACAGAATCAGGAGGGAATGGAGCAGGTCCAATTCTGGAGAGCCAGAGTGGCTCCCCTGATAACCAACCTCCTAGAAGGCACCAGCCAGAATCAGCAGCCCGGAAACCCCAATTCAAAACCACACGATCTCCTAGCAACTATAACTTCATCAAGGAGGGAAATTTTCCCTTGGTGCTGAATTTCTACTTGAAACCAATGCATCTGTTAAGAACTATTTGTGTGCCTGTACACACACACACACGCACACGCACACACACACATGCACACGCACACGTGTGCATGCACACAGTCCTGTGCATCACAGTTGTGATGGTGTTAGGAGGTAATTTTGCTATGGGAATGGGTCATGAGATGGGAGCCCCACAACCTCATTATTACTGTTAATGGGACAGATGCAACCCTGAAGTTATCTTTCTATAAAGTGAGGGTGCAGTGAGAACACAATCTCATAGAATCCAGTCCACCACACCTGTGTGAACTGTATCTTTCAAGCCTGTAAGAAATTCATGTCTATGTCAGCTCCTGACAGCACCCCCTATTCTACTCCAAGTAGAAGATGAGCATCGAAGAATCTCCAGTGGGAGATGATTGAATTGGTGGTAAACCGTTCTCTTGGCAAGAAAAACCCCTTGCTTCAACTGTAGACAGACTTCTGTCCAAAAAGGACAAAACTTGGAAGCAGATAAGTCGACAGCCTAGCTCTGCCAAGACAAGTAAGTCCTTCATAATTCCTGCTCTACAACTAATGTCTGTCAGAGAAATGGGGCCAAATGGCTGTAGATTGATGCTGTAATGTATGGAGAGAAAATGGGAACTGTCCAGGCAGCCACTGGTATGTCATTTTTTAGTTTTGGAAGCTGCAGGCCCTGCACTTCCTATATAATCAGATATATTTATCCCTCTCAGGTCTCTGAGGTGGTTGAAGAATAGATAGCTAGAGTCTCATAGTTAAATTTTGAGTTGTTTAGGAATCAAGAGGGTGTTCTGGATCTAAGAAGATATTTTTAAAATTATGAGGCAAGTTAGTATGAAAGCTGAGTTAGATATAGAACTTTAAACTCATGGAGATGGTTAGATAGTAGAATGTTAAAGTCAGGTGCCAAATACATATGGACTGGACATTGGGAATGTATGCTAAGCCATATAACTCTTATAATTGTGGCCTATTTATTTCTGTTGTTTTGTATTGTATTTATAGTTTAAACACATGGAGATGGTTAGATAGTAGAATGTTAAAGTCAGGTGCCAAATACATATGGACTGGACATTGGGAATGTATGCTAAGCCATATAACTCTTATAATCGTGGCCTATTTATTTCTGTTGTTTTGTATTGTATTTATAGTTATAAGAAAAAGAACCATTATTTGGACTGAAAGGGAGAGCTGTTGGGGGGAAAAATAAATACCTTAAACTAAAAAAAAAAAAAAAAAAAGAAGGGAAGAGAATGGTGGGGCTGAGGGGGAGGAGGGTGGAAGGGTGGGACTGGAGGGGGGAGTAGGGAGGGGATTGTGATTGAGATGTAACTTGAAGAAATAAAAAATAAATTATTAAAAAAAAAAAAATGAGAGACACGATGACACCAAGCCTTTGGACTTTATATATGCTCTTTTGAATGTTCAAAGATAGTAAGTGGAAAAAAAGAAGAAAGAAAGAAAGATAGAAATAGAAAGAAAGAAAGAAATGCCCATAGTAAATTCTCTGGAGAGAAAAAGAGAAAGATGTTTTCAAAGGTACATGGATACCGAAATAAATAAGTAAATAAATAGAACATAGACAGTCAAAAGCATAAAATACAGAGTTTAAACAATAGAATAAAGTCTCCATAGAGAAACATAGAGATAAAAATAGTTTCCATAATAAAAGATGGGAAACATTGTAGAAGACAGCATTTCGACCTCATATAATTTTGTTTTGACTGTTCAGATACAAATAATAATAATATGATCAGTAATATGTGTAGTTCTATGTATCCTTTTTAAGAAATATCAAACTATAACAGACTTAGATAAAGAGAAAGAGAGAGAGAGAGAGAGAGAGA
>CAJQZJ010026397.1:0-35734 GCA_907164525.1 Lophiomys imhausi
TTCCACCCTCCTTCTTTAGTTAGAGGCATTTTATTGTGAAGGATTTCCTTTTGACTATGACACATATTACACATGATGTGTGTGACTTTTTTTTTTTTTTTTTTTTACAAAAGCAACTTTTTCTAGGCTAAATAAAGGTCAAGTAACTTTCACCACCAATTTTCTCCCAGCTGTTGGAGGAAAGTCTAATATATTGGTTCTCAGAAGCTGATTTCCATGCTCAGAGATCTGGTTATCACCTTTTCTGAGGCACTCTCTGATTGGTTAATAAAAGTTGCTGATGGCCAATTAACTGGGCAGAAAGAGTATAGGAAGGTGGGACTTCCTGGGACAAAGAAAGGAACCCTGGGTTTTACACAGAGGAAGCTCTTTTCTGGCAGGACTCAGAAGCAGCAGCACATCTTGGTGTGAGCTCTGAATTATAGCAAGCCACATGGCTGGTTGAGATTAGGTGGTTGGATTCCAGTTGAGAATCTCCTCAGCTAAGGCCTAAGCATTGAAACATTAAGACGTCTTCATGTATTTAATTATTGTTAAAAGGCTGCCTCAGGTTTCAAGCCTCCAGCTAAGGCAAGTCAGGAGAGCCAGGCCTGCTGGCCTCTCAACAGGCCAGTGGCTGATCCTCTGCTGGCCTAATACAACAATTTATAGCTATTGATAAAAATATTAATTAACGGAGTTGTGGTGTCAGGAGTGGTGAAGGCCACCCTTGGTCCAGGGCTTTATCCCCAGGATAAGTCAGGCTTCAGCTAAAGCAAGCCAGGCTTGCTGGCCTCCTGCAAGCCTCTGGCCAGGGTGTCAGCTGTTCCAGTGGTGTAGCATACAAATTTATAGTTATTAATAAATATCATTGTTAACAAGGTTGTAGTTTTAACTTTCCAAGGGCCTACAAGTGATATCACCTCTTTTTATCTTTAACAGGAGTCTCTGTGTGTTCATTTATAATGACAGGTTAACTCTTCCAATTTATTAACTTTAACATAAACATAGGAAATTAATTTAAATACTTTACCTCTACACCCAGATTACTCCAGCTTACTCAAACATGAGATTGTGAAATGTTGCCAACTTCTGTCTGTGTTTCATTCCTCCCTACCACAGTCTCTTTCTGTGCAAACTTTTAAAAATTATTCTCTTATTCATGTTCTATTAAATCTTCATTTTATTATTATGGAGTACTCATGCTCATTTGTTCTCATCCTGAATCATTCTTTTATATAAGTGCAGCAGATACTTTGATAATCATCTCACTTCTTCTCTTCTACATTTGACTGCACACACTAAGTAAACAAGCATCTGCTAAATACCTCTTTTGTATTTCATTCTATTTTAGCTACCAGAAATGCAATGGTGAAAATATATTGTGCTAAGGTTAGTGAAGTTAGTGTAGTGTCTAGTTACATAGGGATTTTGGATTAGCAGAAGCTTGATGTCTCAGGTAAATGATATGGACAGAACCAATTGATCGGATGCATGGCATTGAAGGGCATTGGTAAGAAGCCTTTCAGATGACTTCATGGGCAATGGAATCATGGGACAACAGGATGCACTGTTGTGGTGGCATGCCTCAAAAAATCCTACCAGGGACTATGGCAATGAGAATGAGGGATATCACACCTAATTCATCACGACAAGGAGGATTTAAATCAAGAGTCCACCAGGCCTCCAATCCCCCGCCCTCCTCCTCATGTTCCTCTGTCAACACACATTGAGAGATCATGCACCACCATCCATCACCATTTTGCATTGACCTGCCAGGAGTCCACACTGGTGAACAGCATAAAGGCAGAGTCTTTTTGAGACATCTACCCTGAAGCTCCAGATTTTTGGAACAGAGAGTTCTTTGGAAGCATCTCCCTTGGAGCTCCAGAGAATCAGAATGGTGAGCAGAACTGCAAGCCAACTTGGATAAACTTTTAACCTTGTAAACAAATGGGCCCTAGTATCACAAAGGCAATTCTTGGCTGATTAAAAGACAGCCCTATATCACTGGCTAGAACAGATTAATTTATAAACTGGCTTTAAGAACTGATGAATAAGAATCACAGACTTTAAGATAGAAAGACTTGTTGGAAAAAATCCATCCATACAGATCCACACCAAAATAATTAATTCAAGCGAATTTAATATCCTTCTAAGAAACTTAGATTAGTGTTAGGTGTTTTGGTTTTTATAGGTGTTAGGGTGTTTTAGGTATTAAGATATTCTTAGTTATATTATAGGTTTTAGAATTAGGGTTTGGGTTTTAGGATTTAGGAACTTTATAAGTGATTGTTAAGTATTAATAAATATATTTGTGATAAATAAAACTTTCTGTTACAAGATATATTAGTATAATTATATGATTCAGTGAGGTGAGGACAGTAAGTGAGTATGTTAGTTTTCTGGGAGGAATATATACTATGAAAAAATAACTGAAGATGATGATATTATATAAAGTTATGGAGAACAAATAAATGAAAAGGTTGAGTTGTCTGACATGCTGAAATTTTAAATGACTTAAATATGAAGGGTACATAACCTCAATTCTCATTTCAAATAATTGATGCCTAGTTTATGTACTTCAGCATAATGAATAAATCCAAACTAAGAAATGATTACCTAGCTTTTATACTACATATATTTCCAACCATACATAGTATTTCTATCCACCAATTGTTTAGATACAAAATTTTCAGCACAACACTCAGATAAGATCATATTAAGCAAAAGCTAGTAATGCCCTTATAAATCACACCAAATGTAATTGTCAGATGAAATATCATAAAGATTTTCCTCTATATGTTCAGATTTTTATATCTTATATCCATTAGAAGTTAATCCTTGTATAAGTAGTAAAGGGCTAATTTCATTTTATTCATTGGAACAGTTTTTCTAGCATTATTTTTATAAACTGCTCATTCATTATAGAATGGTTTGAGTACCTTTGTAAAATCAATTGACATTCTATGTGATGATTTATCTCTGATGTCTCTATTATACTTATTAGTCTTTTGGAAGCTATGATGTTCAATAGATTACCAATAGACAAACATAAGTAGCACAAAACATAGTGAGCTACAGAAGTGGAATTTGACTGGAGATTGAAGATGTGGAAGAAAATGTCAATTTTTAACTGTGCTTTAAAGTATTTAGACACAGACACAGTTGAGAGAAGGAAAACAATGGTGAGGAAGAAAGACTAAGCTGAGAAAACTCAGAGTATGTTCATGGAAATTATGAGAAAATAAGCAATTTGTCTTTTTAGCCAAGTAAGGATAGTGTTTGCTATTTTTAGAATGGTATGTGGGGAGTTGAAGAAAATTTGAGCTTGTAGTTTCTTTAAATGGGTAATGTACATTTATCCAAGGATAAATAACCATTCATTTCTTGTTTGATTAAGTACATTTTTAAAAAATGAAGTAATCATGTTAATAATTATATAAAATGTTCACTTTATACATGCTAAGCTACCACTGAAGTTTCAAAATTTTTTCCTAATAGCAATCAGATAATAAAAACTCATTCTTGGTGGGGATCCAAGATGGCGGCGGCCGGCGCGGACGTATTTTGATTTCGGGGTCAACAGTCACAAGGCGGCAAGTGTTGCAGGACGCTGTACAAAGGGCATGAGCCCTTCTAAATCTCACCCAGCTACACAGGGACCACAGAAGATCCCTGGGCAGGACGCCCCTTCACAATCTCGGCAACGCTAGGAAGCCTCTGGACCCGGGAATCAGGATAACCCATCCCCCAACAGGAGAGACTCCCGGTACATTCCAAACTAATACCCAGCCGGCAGATTCAGAACCCATGCAGAGATAATCCCCACCCTGCTGGGCACTCCCAGGTCTCACACAGACGATCCAATTATCTGGCGAAAGATTGCGACCCTTAGAAGTCAGTGCACCTTTGCTGCAAAGAGCCTTCAGACCACAGATTGCTGTCTGTGATGTCACTGGCCAGGTTCCAAGCCACAGGAGCGGCAAGGCTACTGGAGCTGAACTGCAGATTTACCCGCTACAGGAACGAACCCCGAGCAAACTGCGAGATATTTGAAACTGTCGTATATCGGACTTTTGTACTAGTACGGGCCCTTCCGGTGGGGAACCAGAGCTTATTTGTACACAGCTCAGCCACCTGGATTAGTTAGGTCTCCACATGGGAGGCAGGGCTGAATGATCACTTATAGGGGTGGAATAAGGCAACGCTACTCCTACACCAAAGCGCCCCCTTTGGACCCAAGTCCAGAAGACAGCAAAAAAAATTCCACATGGCCAGAGGCCCCAGACAAAAAAAAAAAAAAACAAAAAAAAACAGAGCGAAATGTCTCCAACAAAAGAAAGCAACGCTATTCCGTCCAGCCCGAACCACCTCACCACAACTGAAACACATGAAAACGATGACAATTCTACATTATGGAAAGTGATAGAGTCCCTTCAAAAAGAACTTAACACTATGAAGGAATTGAAAGAAGCCACAATTTTACAAGTCAAAACAACGAATAACATCATTAAAGAGCTCCAAGCCAAGGTGACCCAGCTTGAACAGGAAAAGGATAAAGCAATGAATGATCTCCAGACCAAAACAAGCAAACTGGAGAAGGAAAAGTACAAAATGAACAATACCATTCAAGACATGAAAATAGAAATGGAAACAATAAAGAAAACACAGTCAGAGTTAAAAGAGGAAATGGAGAATCAAGAGAAAAGATCAGGAACTACGGATGTGAGTATGAAAAATAGGATGCAAGGGATGGAAGACAGGATCTCAGGCATGGAAGATTCGATGAAAGAAATCAGTACAACATCCAAAGAAAATGAGAAAGCTAAAAAATCTCTCACCCACAACATCCAAGAAATCAAGGACTCAATGAAAAGACGAACCTAAGAATTATAGGCATAGAGGAAAGAAAAGACTCCCAACTCCATGGTCCAGGAAATATCTTCAACAAAATAATAGAAGAAAACTTCCCAAACTTAAAGAGATGCCAGTAAAAATCCAAGAGTTTTACAGAACATCAAACAGATTAGATCAGAAAAGAAACTCCTCTCACCACATAATAATAGAAACTAAAAATGTAAAGAACAAAGAAAGGTTATTAAAAGCTGTAAGAGAAAAAGGCCAAGTCACATACAATGGCAGACCCATCAGAATCACACCTGACTTCTCCTCAGAAACTTTAAAAGCTAGAAGGGCCTGGACGGATGTCCTACAAGCCCTGAGAGAACATAGGTGCCCAGCCAGACTACTATACCCAGCAAAATTCTCTATCAACATAAAAGGAGAAAACAAGATATTCCATGACAAAATCAAATTCAAACAATATCTCCTCACAAACCCAGCCCTACAGAAGATCCTAGAAGGAAAATTCCAACCCAGAGAAGATAACTACACCCAAGAAAACAGAGGAAATAGAAACCTCCACAGCAACTAAACAAAAAGAAACACAAGACAGCCAGCTATACCAAAATAATGGGAAATAACAACGCCTGGTCACTAATATCCATCAACATCAATGGACTCAACTCACCAATAAAAAGACACAGATTACAGACTGGATCCGTAAACAAGACCCAACTTTTTGCTGTATACAAGAAACACACCTCACTATTGAAGATAAACACTACCTCAAAGTAAAGGGCTGGGAAAAGGTTTTCCAAGCAAATGGACCCAGGAAACAAGCTGGAGTAGCCACCCTAATATCAAACAAAGTAGACTTCCAGTTGAAGTTAATAAAAAAAGACAGAGAAGGGCATTACATACTCATTAAGGGAATTATCCACCAAGAGGTCATCTCAATATTGAACATCTATGCCCCAAATACAAAGGAATCTACATTTATAAAAGAAACGCTTCTAAAACTTAAATCGCACATTGATCCAAACACTTTAATAGTGGGAGACTTCAACACCCCACTCACAACTATGGACAGAGCATCAAGACAGAAGCCAAACAGAAAAATAATGAATCTAACATAAGACATGAACCAAATGGCCCTAAGAGATAACTACAGAACATTTCACCCAAACACAAAAGAATACACTTTCTTCTCAGCACCTCACAGAACCTTCTCCAAAATCGACCATATAGTAGTTGGACACAAAGAGAGCCTCAACAGATACAAGAAAATTAAAATAACCCCTTGTATCTTATCAGACCACCATGGAATAAAGCTGGACTTCAATAGCAAAAGAATCAACAGAAAGTCTACACTCACATGGAAATTGAACAACTCTTTACTAGAGGACCACTGGGTCAGGGAAGAAATAAAGAAGGAAATCAAAGACTTCTTAAAATCCAAGAAAATGAAGACACAACATACCCAAACCTATGGGACACACTGAAAGCTGTGTTGCGAGGAAAGTTCATAGCACTAAGTGTCTTCAAAAAGAAAATTGTGACAGCTCATATTAGCAAATTAACAGCTAAACTGGGTGAATTGGAAAAAAAAGAAGCAAACACTCCCAAGAGGAGCAGAAGGCAGGAGATCATCAAACGTAGGGCTGAAATCAACAGCTTAGAAACAAAAAGAACTATACAAAGAATCAATGAATCCAAGAGTTGGTTCTTCGAAAAAATCAACAACATAGACAGACCCTTAGCCAAATTAACTAAAAGACAGAGGGAGAAAACACAAATCAACAAAATCAGAAATGAAAAGGGAGAAATAACAACAGACATTGAGGAAATCCAGAGAATATTTGGATCCTACTTTAAAAATCTATACTCCACAAAATTTGAAAACTTAAGTGAAATGGAAAATTTTTTGATAGATTCCACCTACTGAAGCTAAATCAAGATGAGATAAACAGATTAAACAGCCCTATAATCCCTAAAGAAATAGAAACTGTCATTAAAAATCTCCCAACCATAAAAATCACAGGGCCAGATGGCTTTAGCACGGAATTCTACCGGACCTTCAAAGAGGAACTAACACTAATACTTTTCAAACTCTTTCACAAAATAGAATCTGAAAGAACATTGCCAAACTCATTCTATGAAGCTACAGTCACCCTGATTCCTAAACCACACAAAGACCCAACAAAAAAGAGAACTTCAGACCAATCTCCATCATGAACATAGATGCAAAAATAATTAATAAAATACTAGCAAACCGAATTCAAGAACACATCAAAAGTATCACATACCATGATCAAATAGGCTTCATCCCAGGAATGCAGGGATGGTTCAACATACGAAAGTCTAACAACGTCATTCACCATATAAACAAGATGAAAGAAAAAAAACACATGATAATCTCACTAGATGCTCAAAAATCATTTGACAAAATCCAACACCCCTTCATGCTATACGTTCTGGAGAGAGCAGGCATACAAGGATGGTGCCTAGAAATAATAAAGGCAATATACAGCAGGCCAGTGGCCAACATCAAAATATATGGAGAGAAACTTGAAGCATTTCCTCTAAACTCAGGGACAAGACAAGGATGTCCACTTTTGCCATATCTCTTCAATATAGTACTTGAAGTTCTTGCTAGAGCAATAAGACAAATAAAGGAGATCAAGGGGATAAACATCGGAAACGAAGAAGTCAAATTATCCCTATTTGCAGATGATATGATAGTATACATAAGCGACCCCAAAAATTCCACCAGAGAAATCTTACAGCTGATAAACACCTTCAGCAAAGTGGTTGGATACAAAATTAATTCAAAAAAATCAGAAGCCCTTCTTTATACAACAAACAAATATACCGAGAAAGAAATAAGGGAAACAACCCCCTTCACAATAGCCACAAACAACATAAAATACCTGGGGGTAACTCTAACCAAGCAAGTAAAGGACCTGTACAACAAGAACTTCAAGCCCTTGAAGAAAGAAATGGAAGAGGCCTTTAGAAGATGGAAAGATCTCCCATGCTCATGGATAGATAGGATCAACATAATAAAAATGGCCATCCTACCAAAAGCAATATATAGATTCAATGCAATTCCTATCAAAATACCAACACAATATTTTTATAGACTTGGAAAGAGCTAGTCTCAATTTCGTACGGAACAACAAAAAGCCCAGAATAGCTAAATCAATCCTGTACAATAGAAAAACATCTGGAGGTATTACCATCCCAGATTTCAAGCTGTACCACAGAGCAATAGTTGTAAAAACAGCATGGTATTGGTATAGAAACAGACCAGTAGATCAATGGAATCGAATTGAAGATCCAGAAATAGACCCACAAACTTATGGCCACCTAATTTTTGACAAAGAAGCTAAAACGGCACAATGGAAGAAGGACAGCATCTTCCCCAAATGGTGCTGGGCCAACTGGATGTCCATTTGTAAAAGAATGAAATTAGAACCATACTTATCACCTTGTACAAAACTTAAATCCAAGTGGATCAAAAACCTTAACATAAGGTCGGTCACACTAAATCTACTAGAAGAAAAAGTGGGAGAAACCCTCGAACTAATTGGCACAGGCGACAACTTCCTGAACAGAACACCAACAGCTCAGGACTTGAGATCAACAATCAATAGATGGGACCTCATGAAACTGAAAAGCTTCTGTAAGGCAAAAGACACTGTCATTCAACCAAAACGGCAGCCTACAGACTGGGAGAAAATCTTCACCAACCCCACATCTGATAGAGGGCTAATATCCAAAATCTACAAAGAGCTCAAGAAATTAAATGCCAAGAAACCAAATAATCCAATCAAAAAATGGGGGACAGAGCTAAATAGAGAATTCACAAAGGAGGAATCCCTAATGGCTGAGAGACACTTGAAGAAATGCTCAACATCCTTAATCATCAGAGAAATGCAACTCAAGACGACTCTGAGATTCCATCTCACACCGGTCAGAATGGCTAAGATCAAAAGCTCAAATGACAGCAAATGCTGGTGACGGTGTGGAGAAAGGGGAACCCTCCTCCATTGCTGGTGGGAGTGCAGGCTTGTGCAACCACTGTGGAGGTCAGTATGGCGATATCTTAGAAAACTTGTAATAGCTTTGCCTCAGGACCCAGCCATACAACTTCTGGGTATACATCCAAATGACTCCTCATGGAATCATAAGGAAGTCTCCTCATTTATGTTCATAGCAGCCTTATTTGTAGTAGCTAGAAACTGGAAACAACCCAGATGTCCCTCAACTGAAGAATGGACTAAAAAACTGTGGTACATCTATGCAATGGAATATTACTCAGCTATCAGAAACAACGAAATTATGCAATTTGCAGCCAAATGGATGGAACTAGAGAAGCTCATCCTGAATGAGCTAACCCAGACTCAGAAGGATGCACATGGCATCTATTTACTTATAGTAGGATTTTAGCTATATAGTACAAGATGTCTGTACTACAACCAACACACCAAAGGGAACAAGGACATAGACTTCTTTTTCTTTCTTTTTTTTTTGTTGTTGTTGTTAGTTTTTGTTGGTTTGTTTGTTTGTTGGTCTGTTTTTTAGTTTTCCCTCCCCAGCGATGAGATGCTTTTCACTGGTGGTACTCTCTTGTAGGCCCCCAGGGTATGAAGAGGCTCTTGGCCCTCATATGACGTCTGAACTGGGGCGAGGGACTGTTATGTGGGGTCACTCCACTCCAGAGGAGCAAGATGGAAGGGTTAGGGGGTAGGGGATGGGAAGTTGGGGTGTGGAAGGGGGGAAAGAGGACAATATGATGGAGATGTAACCTAAAGCAACCAATAAATAAATTTATAAAATAAAAAAGCAGGTAACAGGTTTAAAACACTGTAAATAAATTAAAGGTTACAGCTGTTCAACCTGGTTTTATAAACCACCAAGAGTAGAAAAAACTTAGAGCTAAGGTAAAATACATGAAATGTGTGTGGTTAGCCCATACCTTTAACATCAGCAGAGACAGGAGGAACACTACAGAGTTAGTTGTCTTATAAATTCTAGAGTTACAAAGAACAGGGTGGTGATGGTGCACACCCTTAATCCCATCATTCGAGAAGAATACACCCTTAATCCCAACACACTAGAGACAGAAACAAGCAGATGCCAGAACTCAAGGTCAGCCTGATACAAAACAAGCTCTACATAGGGAAAAACTTCAATCCAGGGTCGGGGGAGCACATCTTTAATCCATTCAGTTGGGAACTACAGGTCTTGATCCCAATACTTAGTATGCAAAGACAGGCACATAGGATTTGTAAAGATTTTTGTTTAAAAGCTACATACAAAAGGCATGCTCAATGTAAACAAATTGTCCTTTGAGATCTCGAAATACATACACCCAAGGTTTGTTTAGCTCCAAAATAACAAAATAATTTCTTCTTTAATCCAGATTGAAAGATAATACTTTATATATTGTTAAAAAAAAATTTGCTCCAGGAAAAATATTATCTGACCCCCCCCAAAAAAAAAGGTAATTGCCCCAGAGTTAGGATTAGGGCAGGGCTCTGTTCTTATCTTTCCAGGAGACTTAAAGCATCCATTCAAGGAATCCAGGGACAACTGGACAAGGGAAACCTCAGCAGGAAACAGATCAGACACCGAAGAAGACAATTGGCCCAGAAGATCCAGCCTTGCAGACTCCCTCAATAGCTGTTTCATCAAAAGTCTACAACCAGAACTGAGAATCACTAAGATCGTTCAGCTCCACAGACTGCTCCAGCCAGAACTTCAGTAAAGGCCTGAAGATCAGCTTCTGTCTACAAACTTCTTAGGACATCTAAATAGCTGAGCACAAAAGGACTGAACATCAAATGATTCTATTAACATTTTTAACCAATTTTCCATTCTTATTTGGGCCCCAAACAGGTTTACTACATCCCAATTCTGCAGGAAGTCATTTATGAGAGCGACGTCGACGTCCCAGGCCCAGAAGGTGGGGAGGGTGTGCCCCCCCCCTTTGGTTATTTGATGGATAACAGAAAATTTTGTCATTTAGGGGAAGAGACTACAAGCTGTTAAATCTGTTAAATGGTCTTGTTAAATGGGTTTTGGAGGTTAGACCTAGGAACTTCTCTCTTTTTCTTTTCTGTATCCTTCTTTCTCTCCTATGTAGGAGTGAATAGACTTGAGAAAAAATGGGACATAGACATAGTATAGGAAATATCAAGAAAAAAGGACAGATAATTGAATAAGCCCTTATTCCTTTGTATATTGATACAAAATTAATACTATATTAGGCTAAATTGGTGTTGATCATTGTATATTAATGCAAAATTAAGGTTGTATTTGACTGCATTGGTACTGATCTTAGTATATTGATACAAAATTAAGATTATATTTGGCCACATTGGTATTCATCTTTGTATATTGTTACAAAATTAAGGGTAACACTTCTTAAAGGTATTGTACCTAGTAATGCTTAAAAAGGAAATGGGAAGTTTTGGCCCTTTGCTACCAACCATCATAAACTGTTTAGGATAATTAAGAAATACAAACTAACAGCCATGCAAGCGTGTCATTTGGTTAGTTACTATGACAGTCTATCACAGTTATTTTCTAAGCTACTCAGAAATCAAGTTGTTAAGAGACAGCAACATTTGCTTATCTAAACATAAGAGATAGACAGGGCGTCTTCAAAAACCCCAAGAGATCTTCAGAGTATGCCATTCAAAGATGTTTTCTTAAATTAAGATTTTTTTTTTTGGTATCGAGATATGCCAGCTCCTGACAGCATCCCCTATTCCACTCGAAGTAGAAGATGAGCATCGAAGAGTGTCCAGTGTGAGATGGTTGAATTAGTGGCAAGCCTATCTCTTGGCAAAAAAAAAAAAAAAAACCCTTGCTTCAACTGTAGACAGACTGCTGTCCAAAAAGGACAAAACTTGGAAGCAGGTAAGTCGACAGCCTAGGTCTGCCAAGACAGGGTAGGTAAGTCCTTCATAATTCCTGCTCTACAATCAATGTCTGTCAGAGAAACGGGGCCAAACAGCTGAAGATTGATGCTGTAATGTATGGAGAGAAAATGGGAACTGTCGAGGCAGCCATGTGTATGTCATTTCTTAGTTTTGGAAGCTGCAGGTCCTGCACTTCCTATATAATCAGATATATTTATCCCTCTCAGGTCTCTGAGGTCATTGAAGAATAGATAACTAGAGTCTCATAGTTAAATTTTATGTTGTTTAGGAATCAAAAGGGCGTTCTTGAGCTAAGAAAATGTTTTTAAAATTGTGATGCAAGTTAGTATGAAAGCTGAGTTAGATAGAGAACTTTAAACTCATGGAGATAGGTAGATAGTAGAATGTTAAAGTCAGGGGCCAAATACATATGGACTGCACATTGAGAATGTATGCTAAGCCATATAACTCTCAGAATTGTGGCCTATTTATTTCAGTTGTTTTGTACTGTATTTATTGTTATAATAGAAAGAACCATTTGTTGGACTGAAAAAAAGAATTATGCATTCTGGGGGAAGGGTGAGAGGGTAGGAGGGTGGGGCTGGGAGGGATGGAGGGAGAGGGCTGTGATGGAGATGTAACTTGAAGTAATAAATAAACATTAAAAAAAGAAAAAAAATATTTTAAGATGGAGTTATGAGGAGGTGAGTGATGGCAATGAGTTCAAAAGACACCAAATTACAAAGATACAGCACTTTATTTTCTCTGATTATTGATGACATGATATTTTATATAGAAAACTCTAAATTCTAAATACCAAAAAAAAACAAAAAATATTTTTTGGAACAAATAAATGAATTCATTCAAGATTCAGGATGTACAATGAATAGGCAAAAATCATTTGGACTATTACATACCAACACAGTAGCATCTGAAAAGGAAAGAGTCATATACTTGGTTTCAACCTGTATCAAGACATATACACAAAGGGTACTAGAATGAGTTCTATCTGAAGATAAGATTAAATATAGTCAAGAAAATTTCACAAACCTTAAGAAAGAGATGTCAGTAAAAGTCCAAGAGGCATACAGAACACCAAATACATTAGACCAGAAAAAAATTCCTCCTGCCACATAATAATTGACACTGCAGTGTACAGAGAAAAGAAATAGTATTAAAAGCTGTAAGAGAAAAAGGCCAACTAACACGTAATGGCAGACTCATCAGAATTACACTTGACATCTCCTCAGAAACTTTAAAAGCCAGAAGGAACAGGACAGATGTCATACACGCCCTAAGAGACCAAAGGTAACAGCCCAGGCTACTATACCCAGAAAAACTTTCAACCACCATAGATGGAGAAAACAAGATATTCCATGTTGAAAACAAAATTTAAACAATATCTATCCACAAATCTAACTTGACAGAAAATCCTAGGAGGAAAATTTCAATCCAGAGACGATAACTACACCCAACAAAACACAGGAAACAAATGACCTCACTACAGCTCAACAAAAAGAAAAACACACACTACCATCACCTACATCAAAATAACAGGAAATAACAATCTATACTAATTAGTATCTCTCAACATCAATGAACTCAATTCCCCAATCAAAAAACACAGGCTTACAGAATAGATCTGTAAACACGGCCCATCATTTTGCAGCATACAAGAAATGCACTTCACCCACAAAGATAGACTTTACCTCAGAATAAAGGGCTGAGAAAGTATTTTCCAAGCAAACAGTCCCAGGAACCAAGTTGGAGTAGCCATCCTAATATCAAATAAATAGACGTTCATATGAAATTAATCAAAGAAGGTAGGGAAGGCCACTACATACTCGCAAAGGAGAAATACATCAAGATGACATCTCAATACTGAATATCTATGGCCCAAATATAAGGCCAACCACATTTGTAAAAGAAACACTACTAAAGCTTAAACAACATATTGACCCCCCACACATTAATAGTGGGAGATTTCAACAACCCACTCACACCAGTATCATACACCATGATCATATAGGCCTCATCCCAGCGATGCAAGGGTGTTTCAATATATAAAAAAAAAAATCAATGTAATCTGTCAAATAAACATGCTGAAAGAAACAAACAAAACACATGATCATCTCACTAGATGCAGAAAATGTATTTGACACTATCCAATCCTTCTTCATGCTAAAAGTCTTGGAGAGATCTGGCATGCAAGGACCATAACTAAACATAATGAAGGTAATATACAGAAAGCTGATTGTCAACATCAAATTAAATGGAGAGAAAGTTGAAGCATTTCCCATAAAATCAAGGACAAGGAAAGGATGCCCACTCTACCTTTCTTTCTATATCTCTTCAACATAGAACTTGAAGTTCTAGCTAGAGCAATAAGACAACTAAAGGAGACCAAGGAGATAAAAATTGGAAAGGAAGAAGACAAAGTATTCCTATTTGCAGATGATTATGATAATATACATAAGTGACCCACAAAATCCCACCAAGGAACATCTATACCTTCAGCAAGGTTGCTGAATATAAAATTAATTTTTAAAAAATTAGTAGTCCTTCTTTACACAAAAGACAAATAGGCTGAGAAATAAATTTGGAAAAAAATACCCTTCACAATAGCCACAAATAATATAAATACCTGGAGGCAACTCTAACCAAGCAATTGAAAGACCTGTATGACAAAACTTCAAGTCCTTGAAGAAAGAAATGGAAGACATCAAAAGATGGAAAGATCTCTCATGCTCATGGTAGGTAGGATGAACATAATAAAAATTGTCATCCTACCAAAAGCAATATACAGATTCAATGCAATTCCTATCAAAATACCAGCACAATTCTTTACAGACCTTGGAAGAACAATTCTCAAGTTCATATGGAAAAACAAAACAAACAAACAAAAACCGAATGGCTATATCAATACTGTACAACAAAAAAACATCTGGAGGTATCACCATCCCTAATTTCAAGCTATTCTACAGAGCAATAATAATAAAAATAGCATGGTACTGGCATAGAAACAGACTGGGTGATCAATGGAGTTGAATGAGAGACCCAGAAATAAACCAACACACCTATGGTCACTTATTTTTGATGAAGAAGCCAAAACCATACAATGGAAAAAGGAAAGCATCTTCAACAAATGCTGCTGGTCTAATTGGATGCCAACTTGTAGAAGGATATAAATAGACCCATATTTGTCACCCTGCACAAAACTTAAGTCCAAGTGGATCAAAGACCTCAACATAAATCTGGACACAGTAAATCTAATAGAAGAGAAAGTGGGGGGGAAAGCCTTGAATTCATTGGCATGGGTGACAAATTCCTGAACAGAAAATCAACAGTTCAGCCTCTAAGACCTCTAAGACAATAAATAAATGAGACCTTATGAAATTGAAAAGCTTCTGTAAGGCAAAGGACACTGTCATCAGAACAAAATGGCAGTCTACAGATTGGGAAAGGATCTTCACTAAGCCCACATCTGACAGAGAGCTAATTTCCAAAATTTACAAAGAACACAAGAAATTAAACACCAAGAATCAAAAAAATCCAATCTGAAAATGGGGTTCAGAGCTAAACTTAGATTTCACAAAAGAAGAATCTGTACATGACAAGAGACATGTGAATAAATAAATTCTCAACATCCATAGTCATCAAGAGAAAGCAAATCAAAATGATTCTGAAATTCCCTCTCACAGGCTGTCAGAATGGCTAAGATCAAAAACTTAAGTGATAACTCATGCTGGCAAGGATAAGGAGAAAGGGGAACACTCCTCCATTGTTGGTGGGAGTGTAAACTTGTACAACCACTTTGGAAATCAATCTGGCCATAGCTCAGAATACTGGAAATAGTTCTACCTCAAGACCCAGCCTTATCATTCCTGGGTATATATTCAAAAGATTCTCCACTAAACTGCAAGGACATCAGCTCAACTATCTTCATAGCAGCTTTATTTGTAATAGCTAGAAACTAGAAACAACTCAGATGTTCTTCAACCAAAGAATGGATTAAAAAAAAAAAACTGTGGTACATTTGTATAATGGAATACTACTCAGTTGTCAGAAACAAGGAAATCATGCAATTTTCAACCAAATGGATGGAACAGACTGGGTGATCAATGGAGTCGAATCAAAGACCCAGAAATAAACCAACACACCTATAGTCACTTAATTTTTGATGAAGAAGCCAAAACCATACAATGGAAAAAGGAAAGCATCTTTAACAAATGCTGCTGGTCTAATTGGATGCCAACTGAGTGAGTGAGTGAGTTAACCCAGACTCAGAATGATACATATGGCAGGTATTCACTCATAACTGGATTTTAGACATATAGTGCCCGATAATGATCCTACAACCCATAGACCCAAAGGAACAGGAACCTTGCATAACTATCCTACAAGAAATACCATCCAGTAGCAGATCAAATCAGATGCTGAGACACACAGTCAGACATTAGGTCGAGCTCTGAGAGCCCGATATTAGAGAGGGAGGAGGAATAGAGAGACCCAGAGGGGTCAAGATCAGCACATGAAGATCAACAGAACCAACTAACCTAGGCCCCTAGAGGCTTAAAGAGACTGAAACACTGACCACAAAAAGAAAAAAAACTTAGACTTGACCTAGACCCTAAACAAATATAGAGGCAACTTGGTCCTCATACAGATCCCTTAGCAAGTAGGGATGGGGCAGTCTCAGTTATGGACTTTGTTACCTGTAAGTGGGACACTTTACCCTAGTGGAGCTGCCATGTCATGCCTCTTAGCCCTCATGTGACTGATGAACTGAAGGCAGCTGATATGTGGGCCCCCCACACCAGATGAGAAGGATAACTGGGAGACGGGGTAGAGAGTGGGAGGGTGGGACTGGGAGGGAGGAGGGCAGGGGCTGTAATTGAGATGTAACTAGAATTAATAAACACACACACACACACACACACACACACACACACACACACACGCATATATAACAAAACAAACAAAAATGAAGCAGAAATGAGAAGAAACCAGACTATCTCACTCAGTATTTTGGTAATATGTACCCAATTATAGTTATTATAATTAGCAATATTTAACACTGTCAAGTGATTCTGTCCACCTTTATGTTTGTATTATCTGAATGCATTCTGTTCACAGCCTTACATGACTTGAATATATTTATATCTCCATTGTAAATATGAGATAGGAATAAATAATTACCTCCATGAAATTTTTTTTAATGAGAGATGGGAAATAAAAGATATGGTAGGATGTGAGTAGACTGTATTGTATTTAATTGGATGGTAGTGTGGAAAAGAAAAAAACATATAGAATCAGTATTTTGGGATATAAGTTGAGCAACAAATAATTAGGGCTTTGTCCACTAAGTCTGAAATAAGATGTAATCTGGATTGGTAAATCAATAGCCTGACAATGGTTATGTTTCATTCATTTATTAGTAACTAACCCTAACCCAATTCCCTAATCCCTAATCCCCTATCCCCAATCCCCAATCCCTAATCCCTAATCCCTAACCCTAAGACAAGGTGGATGGGCACATAATCTGAACCTGCAAGTACTGCAGGTACTCATTGGCCTCAAGGCACAGTGGAACTTAAGAGCCTCGAGGTAGAATGTGGCATGGAAGGGTTCGAGACAAGTCAGCGGACCCTCCAAAGCCAATCAGAATTGCCTGCGGCTGCTTTAAATTGTGGAGGGAACCGTTGAAGTCCAGCCGCTACCAAAGACTATGGCTGCCCACCACCGGGAACTCCTCTCCAGAAATGACCAGCTGCCACTGCTGAGGGAGTGGAAAAGTCAAGAAAACTTTCCAAATCCACACACTTAGTTCTCCATACGTCTTTTCATCCCATCCTCCATGATTTATATTCCTGAGCCAGGAGTGGTGGCATTTCTGGGGCTGTAAGAGTATTTCGAGGTCTGCGTCAACTGGGATATTATTCCAGATACTTCATTGAATTTGATCAACATTTTCCCATAATCTAATCCAGAGAGACAGGTCTTCAGTCTTCACTGAAATCACAACTCTGACACATTTGGAGATAACCTATAGACCATCTGTGAGAGGGAGGAGGTCGCTGCAACCTAAGACCTTTGTGGACCTGCAACTCAAGATTCTGAGATTCACCAGCATCTAACCATACAAAAGCATACTGGTTCCAGGAACCTGTCAGTGAGTTTCATTGAAATTCTGTGGAATTCATGATCCTTGTATCATATGGTATAGTATTGGCATATAAGGGATAACAAGTGCATTCAGTTTTGGGACTATTCTTTCCTGTGCTTACTTTGAAAAAAAGGAAAAATTACTCGTTTTGTTATATTGCCTTCTTATATTAAAGAATTTGGTGTTCAGAGAGCCCTTTCCTACAGGTTATTCCTTTTATCTCAGTGGACAAGTTATTCCATTCAAGGACAGGCTCTAAGTGGCAAGTTATCCTATCCAAGAATGGTGCCTAAGTGGCAAATTATTCTATCCAAGGACAGTGTCTGAGTGTGTACAGGGTGATGATAGTAAAGTGCCCTAGACTAGGTTTATGACTATGGATGAAAGGGACCCAACCATGCTATTGGATCTTGCTATACAGAGTCTACTGAGCAATGAGGCCCTTGCTATTCATTCACTGGGGGAGATCCCAAGGGAGCTTTTGTTCCATTGTTCTCTGCTGCCTTCATGGGAAGATATAGAAAGACACTGACAGCCATGGTGAAGGTTTGGCCATTTACCTACCTCCACATTGGGACATTAAGTGTGCAGGAGCCCCAGTGTGAACTCCTGAAAGCCATGGTTGAGTCTTCAGTTCCTTCCTTCCAAGAACTCAACTTCTAGGGGCCCTAAATTGAGGATCTTAGATGTAAGGCAGGGTGTTGACTGCAAGGCCACCTGTCCTGAATTTGGTGTCAGGTCACCTACTTGTTTCCATGGGTGTACTCACTCTGAACACTCTATTCTGAAGCGGAAAGCCAGTGCAGCATTGTTGATCCAAAGCCTGAGGCTCAGTCCTCAAGGCAGCCTATGGAATTACTGGTGGACCTTTCCCTTGATGGTACCTTGAGAGAAAGGAAATTTTTTGCTTTGCTTCTGAATAAAGCTGAGCAGAGCTCGGGGTCATTGGACCTCTGCTATTGAGATTTACAAATTGATAAGTTTTCTTATGTCAAGAACACTCTGAAGTTCCTAGATCTGACATGCATTCAGCACCTGGCAGTTGATCAGGCATTATTAAGTGAAGTCACTACCCTTCTGTCTCACATGAGCTATCTGGACAGCCTGAGTTTGTCTAAAATCACTCTTAGATCTGTGCATGGGAATGTCTTCCGAGTGTTCCTCAACTATCTTGGATGGATGAGCTGCCTGAAAGAGCTCAATTTGTCTTCCTTCAGTCTCAAAGATCATTTGAACAGCCTACTCAGAACCTTACCACCTACTTTGGGATCCTTGTATCTGCCTTTCTGTGAAATTTCTAACAGATATCTCAAATTTCTGTCCCAGAGTCCTCAGGCAACCCACCTAAAGCTATTGAGTCTTAGTAACAATCCAATGTATTGGGATGATTGTGGACCCTTTCATATTCTTTTGCGATGATTGTGGACCCTTTCATATTCTTTTGCAGAAACTCTCTGATACCTTGCAGCATTTGGCTATAAATCATTGCTATTTGACAGATGCTACACTCTCTGCTATCCTTCCAGCTCTGTCTTAGTGTTCCCATCTCCATGTGATTATCTTTGTCTCTAATTACATTATAATGCTTATGCTCATGAGAATTCTTCATTACTTAACAACTTTGATGGAGCTGAAATACATGATTTTTCCTATCCCCGTACATTGCTATGAACAATGGCATTTTCATGGCAGTGTAGACCGACAGAAGCTTGCTGATGTCCAAGCACAACTGAACGTGATGCTACAAGCTGAAAAGAAGACTGACATGAACTGGATTACTTATTCTTAGTAAATTTCTAAGTGCAACCTAGTTTCAATGCAAATATGTGACCTGTTACATGTTCAGTGTTCTTTTCTGGGGCTCCCATAATCTTATGTAAGATTCTTATGTCATAGAAGACTATAGTTAGGAAGTATGTATATGTAACTGATTGATATGAAGCAATAACTCTAAGAAAAAAGAAAAAGAAAAGTCACTGAAAAGAAAATTCTAAAGATGTGAATTAGAAATCTCATGTCCACATTTTGACATGCTTCCTTTTAAGCTCTCTATGTAACTCCATATCATCTACCATTTTAATGTAATCCACATGAAAATTACCAATACATACTTTTGCAAAAATGAAAACATCATCAAATTCACATAGTTTTGTAAGGAATTTTGAATATTATAGCTTTTTCTTTCCATATTCTTTTTTTCTTTTCTTTTTTTAATTAATTTTTTAAGTTGCATCTTAATCAAAGTCCCCACCTTTCTCCCCTCCAGATCCAGTCCTCCCTCTCTTCCTCTTCCCAATCTCCATCCTCTCCTTTTCCTCAGATGATGGGAGCCCCCATAGTTACACAGTCATATGAGAGCTAAGAGTTTCCTCTTGTACTGGGGCTTTATATGGCTGCCCAGCTAGGGTAAGGTGTTCCACTAACAATAAATAGGTTCCATAACTCACTGCTGGGTGGAGTTTTTTGTTGGATAACTATGCTAGATTCCTGTCTGTCTGAGTCTGTGAGTTTTAGTATGGTTGTTCTGTGCTATAAGGTTAATAATCACTTATAAGAACATAAATAACATATGTATCTTTCTGGGTATGTGTTAGCTCACTTAAGATGAGCTTTTCTAGATCCATCCATTTGGTTGCAAATTGTATGATTTCCTTATTTCTGATAGCTGAGAAGTATTCCACTGTGTAAATGTACCACAGTTTTTTTAAATCCATTCTTCAGCTGAAGGACATTGGATTGTTTCCAGTTTCTGGCTATGATGAACAAAGCTGTTATAAACATTGTTGAGGCGATGTCCTTGTGGTTTGGCGGAGTATCATGTGGATATATGCCCAGGAGTGGTATGGCTGGGTCTTGAGTTAGGTTATTCCTAATTTTCCAAGATATCACCAGATTGATTTTCAAGGTGGTTGTACAAGTAAGTCTTCACTCCCACCAGCAATGGAAGAGTGTTCCTCTTTCTCTACCTCCTGGCAATCATGTGCTATCTCTTGAGTTTTTAATATTAGCCATTCAGACAGGTGTGAGATAGACTCTCAGAATCATTATGTTTAGGTATGGTCCTTGTATGCCTGATCTTTCCAAGACTTTTAACATGAAAGAGTGTTGGATTTTGTCAAATGATTTTTCAGCATCCAATGAGATATTCATGTGTTTTTTTTTTTTTTTTTGTACAGAATTGATTCAGCTATTCTGGGTTTTTCATTTTTCCATATAAAATTAAGAATTATTCTTTCAAAGTCTGTAAGATTTGTGTTGGTATTTTGACAAGAATTGCATTGAATGTGTATATTGCTTTTGGTAAAATGGTTATTTTATTATGTTAATCCTATCTATCTGTGAGCATGGTCTATTTTGAAGAAGGTTCCATGAGATACAGAGACAAAATTATATTTTTTTGTATTTGTATGAAATATTCTGTAGATAAAAGTTAGGTCCATTTGATTCATGGGATCTGGTATTTTCATTATTTCTCTGTTTGGTTTTGGAATCATTGATCTGTCCAGTGGTGAGAGGGGTATGTTGAAGTTTCCCACTATTAGTGGGTTAGATGTGGGGTTTGAGCTTTAGTAGTGTTTCTTTTACAAATTTGGTTGCCCATGCATTTGGGTCACAGATGTTCAGTATTGAGATGCCATCTTGGTGGATTTTCCTTTTGATGAGTATGAAGTGTCCTTCCCCATCTCCTTTGATTAACGTTGGTTGAAAGTCTATTTTATTGGATACTAGAATGGCTACCCTAGCTTGTTTCTTGGGTCCATTTGCTTGGAATATCTTTCTCTAGCCCTTTGTTCTGAGATAATGCCTATCTTTTTTGCTGACGTGTATTTCTTGTAAGCAGAAGAATGATGGATTCTGTTTTCACACCTTTTCTGACAGCCTATGTCTTTTTATTGGGGAATTGAGTCCATTGATGTTGAGAGATATTAATGGCCAGTGATTATTAATTCCTGTCATCTTGATGTTGATGGTAGTAGGATGTGAGTGAGCTTCTCTTCTTTTGGTTTTACTGCAGTGGGGTTATTTGTGTCCTGTGTTTTCTTGGGTGTAGTTAACCTCCTTGGGTTGCAGTTTTCCTTCTACTATCATCTCTAGAGCTGGATTGGGCATAGATATTGTTTGAATTTAGTTTTTCATGAAATATCTTGTTTTCTCCATCTATGTTCACTGAAAGTTTTGCTGGGTATAGTAATCTGGGCTGGCATTTGTGGTATTTTAGGGTGTGCATCATGTCTATCCAGGCCCTTCTGACTTTTAGGATATCTAATGAGAAGTCAGGTGTGATTCTCATCAGTTTGCCATTATATGGTACTTGGCCTTTTCCCTTGCAGTTTTTAATATTCTTTCTTTGTTCTGCACATTTAGTGTTTTGATTATTATGTGACAGGAGGATTATCTTTTCTGGTGTAATGTATTTGGAGTTCTGTATGCTTCTTGTATGATTATAGGCATCTTTTTCTTTAGCTTTGAAATTTTTTCTTCTATGATTTTGTTGAAGATGTTTTCTGGTCCTTAGAGCTGGCAGTCTTCTCTTTCTTCTATTCCTATTATTCTGAGGTTTCATCTTTTTATAGTTTCCTTAGTTTTCTGAAGGTTTGGTGTCAAGACTCTATTGGATTTCACATTTTCTTTAACAGATGTATCGATTTCTTCAATTTTATCTTCTGTGCCTGGGATTCTTTCTTCCATCTCTTATATTCAGTTGGTGATGCTTGTGCCTGTAATTCCTTTTCTTTTTCCTAGGTTTTCCAGTTCCATGGATGTCTCAGCTTGTGTTTCTTTTATTGCTTCAGCTTCCCTTTTCAGGTCTTGAAACTTTTTTTTAAGAAAAATGAAGTTACATTATGCATAACTACTGATTTCAATAAATTCTAAAATAATATAAAACTCAGAAGGGTCAGTATGTTGTCATAAAGATAAGCAAAAAAAAAAAAACTAAATGAAAGAGATGCCTCGGACTTCTAGGTAAGATGTTAGAATAGAAGCATATATTGTATGATGCAGTGAAGGAGAATTATCCATATAAGAATGTGTGTGTGTGTGTGTGTGTGTGTGTGTGTGTGTGTGCATGTGTTCCATTATGAAGGGAAAGAAAGGAAGAGATCATTGGAAGTGATCAATGAAAGAACTGAATAAAACTATATAGCTTCTTGGACTGGCAAGATGGCAGCAGTCGGCAGGGACACATTTTGAGCTGGGGTGGAGAATAGCTACAACATGGCAGAAATGTAAACAAGCTGAGCAACATCTTGAGAAGCGTGTACCCTCAGGGTCATACCCAGCGAACCCAGGGACTAGTGGGGGTCCCTAGTGGGACTCTCAGACACTAAGGTAAACAGAACTACCCAGACTGCAGGCTGCTGTGCAGCATAGCAGGGATCCCAGGCAGCCAGGGGGCGGTGGAACACAGGCCCTGGGGCGCAGCGAAGCAAAGAACCCAGCATGGACACAGGTAGCTGGGAGCAGCTCATGGTGCAGTGCAGAACCCAGACCTTGAGGAGCAGCACTGCGGGAAACTCAGGCAGTGGGGCACAGCATGGCATGGTGCAGAACACAGGCCAAGGAGTGAGTCCTGGAAGTGGGCAAGAGCCACTCAAAAACCCAGAGAGTGGATAGGCTCAGGTCCAAAGCAGAGGTCATTGCTATGAGACACAGGCCCAGGGCCCACAGCAGAAGTCAATGGCTTGGGGCACTGTCTCGGGGCCCAAAGTGGAGGTTAGTGGTGAGGGACACAGACTCAGAGTCCAAAGCAGAGACCAGCCGCGTGGAGCATAGGTCCTGGGTACAGGCTAATGGCGCAGGACACAGGCATGGGACCCAGAGCAGAAGCCAATGCGTACCCTGCAGCAGAAGCGGGCCAAAGCCAGGCAGCTGGTATGTCAGGGAGGCATATGCATATCTGGGCTTACCCATAAAGGTGTTGGACATAAAGGTCCTTCTACTGGATATACAATCACTTGGAAGAACATTGCAGCTCAGACAGGGCAGAGGGCTGCTCTTCCTGCACTGGTACAGTCTCCGGAAAGTCTGATTACTGCAGGATCTTGGAAGGTAGTCCCAAGTGCCAGATAGAGGTACCTCCTGACTACCTAAGCTCCCAATATTCACCCAGTCACTGCAACACCCTAAAAAGGACCGGCAGTGCTACTGAAACAGTTCAGAAGACATCAGAAACAATCAGATTAGGGCAACCAGATGGCTAAATGTCAGCAAAAGAACAAAATTGACAAAAATCAGGGAAATATGACTCCAAAGAAATTCAGTCAGGTTAACACAGCAAGCCCTGAAGAAACCACCACAGCTGAAACACATGAACATGATGACATGATCTATACTTAGGAAAATGATGGAGTCCTTTCAAGAAGAAATGAAATCACTGAAAGAATATAAAGAATCCTCAATTTTACAAATGAAAGCATTGAACAACACCATTAGAGACATCCAAGCCAATGCACCCCAACATGAACAGGAAATAGACAAGGCAATGAAAGATTCAAAAGGTTTGAAAGATTTGCAGACAAAGACAAGCAAATTGGAACAGGAAACATATGAAACGAATAAAATGGTTCAAGACTTGAAATTGGAAGTAGAACCAATAAAGAAAACACAATCAAAGTTAATCCTGGAGGTGTAGAATCAAGGGAAGAGCACAGGAACTACAGACATGAGTATCAAAAATAGGATAGAAGAGATGGAAGGCAGGATCTCAGGCATGGAAGATTCAATGGACGAAATCAGTACAACAACCAAAGAAAATGAGAAAGCTAAAAAAGTCCTCACTCATAAAATCCAAGAAATCAAGGACTCAATGAAAAGATGGTACCTAAGAATTACAGGCATAGAAGAAAGAGAAGACTCCAGACTCCAAGGTCCAGGAAACATCTTCAACAAAATCATAGAAGAAAACTTCCCAACCCTAAAGAAAGAGATCCCAATAAAATTCCAAGAGGCATACAGAACACCAAACAGATTAGATCAGAAAAGAAACTCCTCTAGCCAAATAATAATTGAAAATCCAAAAATACAGAACAAAGAAACAATATTAAAAGCAGTAAGATAAAAAGGTCAAGTAGCATATAATGGCAAACCCAACAGAATTACACCTGAATTCTCCTCAGAAACTTTAAAAATCAGAAGGGCCTGGGCAGACATCCTACAAGCCCTAAGAGAACATAGATTCCCAGACACACTACTATACCCAGCAAAACTCTCTATCAACACAGATGGAGAAAATAGGATATTACATGACAAAATCAAATTTAAACAGTATCTACCCACAAAACCAGCCCTACAGAAGATTTTAGAAGGAAAATTCCAACCCAGAGAAGATAACTACATCCAAGAAAACAGAGGAAGCAAAAAACTCCACTGCAGCTAAACCAAAAGAAACACACAAAACCACCACTTACACCAAAATAATAGGAGTTAACAACCTTTGGTCATTAATATCCATCAACATCAATGGACTCAACTCCCCAATAAAAAGACACAGACTTACAGAATGGATCCATAAACAAGACCCATCATTTCGTGGCATACAAGAAACACATCTCAATAACAAAAATAGAAGCTACCTCAGAGTAAAGGGCTGGGAAAGGGTTTTCCAAGCAAATGGAATCAGGAAGCAAGCTGGAGTAGCCATCTTAATATCAACTAAAATAGACTTTCAGCTGAAGTTAATCAAAAAAGTTAGAGAAGGGCGCTACATGCTCCTTAAAGGAAAAATTCATCAAGATGACATGTCAATACTGAATATCTTTGCCCAAAATACAAGAACACCCACATTTGTAAAAGAAACTCTTCTAAAGCTTAAACCACACATTGATTTCCACACATTAGTATTGGGATACTTCAACACCCTACTCACAACAATGGACAGGTCATCAAGACAGAAACCAAACAGAAATTATGAGAATAACAGAGGTCATGAACCAAATGGACTTAACAGATATCTATAGAACATTTCACCCAAACACAAAAGAATACACCTTCTTCTCTGCACTGCACAGAACCTTCTCCAATATCGACCATATAGTCAGACACAAAGCATGCCTCAAGAGATAAAAGAAAATTGAAATAACCCCTTGTATCTTATCAGACCATCATGGAATAAACCTAGACTTCAACAACAGCAAAAAAAAAAAAAAAAAAAAAAAAAAACAGAAAACCTACACACTCATGGAAACTGAACAACTCTTTACTGGATGACTACTAGGTCAGGGAAGAAATAAAGAAGGAAATCAAAGACTTCTTAAAATCCAACAAAAATGAAGGGACAACATACCCAAACCTATGGGACACAATGAAAGCAGTGCTACAAGAAAAGTTCAAAGCACGAAGTGCCTTAAAAATAAAATTGTGACATATCACATTAGTGAATTAACAGTAGAACTGGAAGAAATGAAAAAAAAAAAGAAGTAAACACTCCCAAGAGGAACAGAAGGCAGGAAATCATCAAACTTAGGGTTGAAATCAACAACTTAGAAACAAAAAGAACGATACAAAGAATCAATGAAACTAAGAGTTGGTTTTTGAGAAAATCAACAAAATAAACAAACCCTTAGCCAAATTAACTAAAAGGCAGAGGGAAAAAAACAAATCAACAAAATCAGAAATGAAAAGGGAGAAATAACAACAGGCATTGAGGGAATCCAGAGAATCTTTGGTTCCTACTTTAAAAATCTATACTCTACCAAATTTGAAAACCTATTTGAAATGGATAATTTTCTTGATAGACTCCACATTCCAAAGTTAAATCAAGATCAGGTTAACAGATTAAACAGCACTATAACCCCTAAGGAAATAGAAATAGTCATTAAAAATCTCCCAACCAAAGAAAGCCCAGTGCCAGATGGTTTCAGCACAAAATTCTACCAGACCTTCAAAGAAGAGCTAATGCCAATACTCTTCAAACTCCTCCACAAAATAGCATCAGAAGGAACACTACCAAACTCATTCTATGAGGCCACAACCACCCTGATAACTAAACCACACAAAGACCCAACAAAGAAAGAAAACTTCAGACCAATCTCCCTCATGAACGTAGATGCAAAAATACTTAATAAAATACTGGCAAACCGAAACCAAAAACACATCAAAAGTATCATACACCATGATCATGTAGGCTTCAACCCAGGAATGCAGGGATGGTTCAACATACAAAAATCGATCAAAATAATTCACCATATAAATAAGTTGAAAGAAAAAACCCACATGATCATCTCACTAGATGCAGAAAAACCATTTGACAAAATCCAACACCCCTTCATGCTAAAAGTCCTGGAGATAATGGGCACAAAAGGATCATACATAGAAATAATAAAGGCGGCATATAGCAAGCCAGTAGCCAACATCAAATTAAACTCAGGAACAAGACAAGGATGTCCACTTTCGCCATATCTCTTCAACAAAGTACTTGAATTTCTTGCCAGAGCAATAAGACAGCTAAAGGAGATCAAGGTGTTACAAATTGGAAAGGAAGAAGACAAATTATCCCTATTTGCAGATAATATGATAGTATATATAAGCCACCCCAAAAATTCCACCACAGACCTCTTACAGCTGTCAAACACCTTCAGCAAGGTGGCTGGATACAAAATTAATTAAAAAAAATCAGAAGCCCCTCTTTATACAAAAAAATTAATGGGCTGAGAAAGAAATTAGGGAAACAACACCCTTCACAATAGCCACAAACAATATAAAATACCTGGGGGTAACTCTAACCAAGCAAGTGAAAGACCTGTCTGATAAGAACTTCAAATCCTTGAAGAAAGAAATTGAAGAGGACATCAGAAGATGGAAAGATCTCCCATGCCCATAGGTAGGTAGGATCACCATAATAAAAATGACCATTCTTCCAAAAGCAATATACAAATTCAATGCAATTCCAATCAAAATACCACCACAATTCTTTATAGACCTGGAAAAAGCAATTCTCAACTTCATATGGAAAAACAAAAAAAAAAAAAAACACAGAATATCTAAATCAATCCTGTACAATTAAAAAAAAAAAAACCTGGAGGTATTACCATCCCAGATCAAGCTGTACTACAGAGCAATAGTAATAAAAAAAAGCATGGTACTGGTATAGAAACAGACCAGTGGATCAATGGAATTGAATTGAAGACACAGAAATGAACCCACACACCTATGGTCACTTAATTTTTGACAAAGAATCCAAAACTATACAATGGAAAAAGTACAGCATCTTCAACAAATGGTGCTGGTCTAACTGGATGTCGACATGAAAAAAAATGAAATTAGACCCATACTTATCACCTTGTACAAATCTTAAGTCCAAGTTACCAACAATCAATAAATGGAACCTTATGAAACTAAAAAGCTTCTGTAAGGAAAAAGACACTGTCATTCGAACAAAACGGTAACCTACAGATTGGGAAAAAAATCTTCACCAACCCCATATCTGACAGAGGGCTAATTCAGTGGCCTGTTCTGTAGCAGATTGAAAGATGGTAGCATTAAAGGCAATGTAGATGATGGAGGTCAGGCTTGTGGAATTTCAGAGTGAAGTTTAAAGACTCTGTCAAGGCCATTTGCTATTTTGAATTAAAATTCAGTGGTTCTGGTCAGAAGTACTGAAGAGATCAGCACTACTGAAACACAACTTTTGCATTACTGTGACAATTGATGCTGGTTTCCTGGAGCTGAGAAATTAACATTAATTAAGAAGAGACCAGAAGGGACTGGAGAGATGACTCAGTGGTTAAGAGCACTAGCTGCTCTTCCAGAGTTCCTGAATTCAATTCCCAGCTACCACATGGTGGCTCAGAACCATCTATAAAGGTATCTGCTGTCCTCTTCTGTCATGCAGACACACAGAAAGACAGAACACTCATATACATACATAAAATAAAAACAAGAAAAAAAGAAGAGACCAAAATCATTGAGGTGAAAACGTCTGTTTTCATTGTTTACTTGGCACCAGCATACCATTCAAAACATTCTTCTCAACTCTTCTTATTCCTCTGTTATTTAACTTCAATTCTCCTAACTTTTTGCTTTTCCATAACCCACTGCTTTACTTAGTATTTCACAATTTACTCTACTTTAACTTCATAATATTTTACAAAATTTTAACTATTTTCTTTACAGTGATTATTACAACTGTATCAATGGACTATATTTGAATTTAATTATAATTCTGTGTGCTGAATGGATTTTTTGTATGTTGAACCATCCCTGCATTCCTGGGTTGAAGCCTACATGATCATGAAACACACCTAGAAATAAACACTCATGTTTATCATCAAATGATTTTCTGACAAGGTTACCAAGACTACACTGTCCAATTTCATCCAAAATTATCAGGAAAACTGTATATCTTTATGCAAAAGAATAAATTGCAATCTTATTGTGAAAATTAAATATAAATGAATTTTAAATGCTTAAATAATCAACTACAATAATAAGTGTATTAGGCTTTCAGAAGGAAATATGTAACAAATACATCATCATATTGATTAACATTTTTTCTCAGATATTAAATGGTAAGCCAAACAACAAAAGTAAACAAGTAGGACCTATGTGTTAAAAAATAGACTCAACAGTGAAAAATCAAAAGTGAACGAGAGAAAACATTTTCAGGTAATATATGATTAGTAGTTTACATAAATCAATATAATTTCATAAAATATAGATAATGCTTAATGTTTGCAGCTCTAAAGCAGGTGGGGCCTGGGAGAATGGAGGCAATAAATGAGGCAGACTAAAGTTTCGTGCAATAGGTAACTTGATTCAGACTGTAAGATAATGGTTTTCCAAAGAGACATATAAATAAATAGCAATATACAGTTGTAATGAATAATCTGAAAAAAACTCACACCTATCTCCTACACCTGGGACAAACAAGAAAACACATTCCAAGAACAGGCATGTGTTTTTGAAGAAACTAAGCTTACAGGATTCTTGTCTTCAATTTCTGGGAGTTTTCTCACAAGCACTCAGAATTCTCTTCACATGAACCCATGTTTGTTCTAACATCATAGTTATAGAAATGCAAACTAAACTTCAAAAATTTGTTAATGTACATTTATTAGGTTTTTATCCTTTGTAGAATAATAAAATAGATTGATCATATGATTGGTAAAGTGTTTGACTTATATACATGGAAATCTAGATTTAGTTTCCAACACTATGTAGACCAGATGTGATTGTATACACTTATAATGCCAAAATTTTAGAACTGAAGGCACAAAGATCAGAAATGTAACTACAAAGTCATCCTTTTTGACATAGGCAGGATAATCTGTTGCAAGCCTGGGCTAAACAAGACCCTGCCTAAAAAAAAAACAAAAAAAACCCAAAAAACAAAAACAAAAGTAAAACAAACAAACAAAATAACATTTGATAATGTACTATATTTTAGCATGATAAATACAGTGTGTGTGTGTGTGTGTGTGTTTAAAAGTAGAAATGTGATCTGATCCAGAAATTTCACTCACTGTATACATTTCCAAAGTAATTGAAACAAAGGTTCTGAAAAGAATTTGCACAACATTCATGGTATGTAATTCTACCAACACATATTATTTGTAAAATGTTTAGTCCTAGGTTCATATACACACTTTGTTCTCAAATACTCTTTAAGCAAATAACCTTGGGAAGTTAGCTTAAAACCCTACTACCTCCAATATATGAACACTCTCAATATGTCTTCAGATTTTTCATCCTCTGTCAAGTTCTGGTGACACCTTAACACCCTGTCCTATCCTCAGAATGAATCTCAGTAACATTTGGTGTTTCTTCCTAGGAATTTACAGCCACTTCCCTCAATCTGCTTTTTGGTTATACATTTTGAATGATCTCTAGTGTGTTAGTAATTGAGCTCAGTTTAATCTCTACTGAAAAAAAAAACTCATCACTGTATTTCAGTACCTAAGTTTTTAAAGTTAATTTTGAGGGTGGAAGAGCCTCTTCTTAAATCCCTTTGATTACTGAATGACTCCTTAAGCTATAAGAACTCTTTTTATAACTATTTGAGTCCTCTGTTCTGTCTATTGAATACTGCTGTTCCTGTGTGCCACCTGAAGTCCCCCTGATTTAGCACTTGTGGACTCTACCTTCCTTTCTGAATGATTTTCTCTTCCAGTCCTCATGAAAACTTAAATATGCTTTTCCCTGATCTTTCTTCAAGTACTTTTGAAATGATAATTACATCATTTCCTCCTACCATTTCCTCCCTCAAAATTCTACCAAATACTGTCTCTCCTTGACTTCTTTCAAAATCATGACCTCTTTTTCATTAATTCTTGTTATATGCATATACATGTATACACACACATATATATGTGTGTATATATATATATATTCCTAATAATAACCTACTCAGTCTGTGTAATGTTACATGTATGTGTGTTTTCAGAGTTGACCATCTGGTATAGTATGACACACACTTGTGCTTGTCTTGGAAGAATATTATCCCCACTCTCAGCATTTCTTTGTTCTTTGTGTAGGAGTGAGGCCTCATGAGCTTAACCTTTTTAGATTTTTTTTGGTTAGTTTTGTTTTTATACTTCATGTACTTGTAGAAAAAATAACTAATTAGACTATTTACCTAGTATTTATATTATATTTAATTGGTTCGGTGGTGTAAATCCTTAACCCGCCATTATAAATGAATACACACAGACGCCGGGTAGATCTTAACAAGACTTGGCCTGGGTTGTGCAATCCTAACCCATCTAAGCTAGCTCATAATTCTATTACCCAAATATAACCCCATATATACAAACGTCCCTTAGGACTATTATTCTCCACGCTAAGCCGATGTTCCAGGCCACATGGAAGGATCTTCTTTAATCTACCCCATCCCATGGTGTGTCTTCCTTGTTTTTCCTGGCTTCTTCTTCGGTCTTCCTCTTCCCAAAATGCTCTATATCTTTCTATAAAAGCCCGCAAACCTTAGTCCTGCCTACCTCTGTCTTTGCCCAATCTCGAGGCCTAAGCATTTATTTAACCAATCAGAGTCAATTAAGTAACAGACACAAACAGGACCAATTAACATTTAGAATGCTTAACACCACCTCATCAGTACTAGTCCTTTGATTACTTGAATTAAAAATCAGACATTGTATAGTTTAGGAATACAAGGAGTTAGGCTTTCTTCAGCACAACAACCTCATGCTGAAATAAAGGACACACACACAAAAATCTATTTAGAAACTGAAGTTGATGTTTTGTCCACTCAAAAGAAGGTAGAGTCCACAGGTGCTAAATCAGGGGGACTACAGGTGGCACACAGGAATAGCAGTATTCAATAGAGAGAACAGAGGACTCAAATAGTTATAAAAAAGAGTTCTGGGGGGCCAAGATGGCGGCGACCTACACTGACGCATTTTGAACACGGGAAAAAAGAGCCATAAAAAAAAAACAGAGTTATTGGGCACTGTGCAAAAACCGGAGGGGCTAGACCCCCCCGGGAACATTCACAGCTCCCAAGGGACTGTTAAAAGTCCCAGGGTAAGGCTCTCCCCCCTTCTCTCGCAGACACGGAAGCCACTACACCCGGGATTCGGGAACTCCCATTTGGAGAGGTGCCTGGTAAGATCGACCCCAAATCACAGCAGCCAGAATCAGACTTGGCGATCGCCCACTAGCCTACTGGGCTCCCCACACCTCAGGAAGAACTTGTAGCCACTTAAGAAACTTTGCGGGATAATGGAAGTCTTAGCAAGGAAGAAACAGAGCGCTCGGCGGGTGGTCCGCAGCCGCTCGAGACGCGGAGGTTCCGACAGAGCGGGAAGCTGCCGGCGGGCAAAGTAATCAGGGTGGGAAGTAGGCTCAGGCAGGCAGGAGGGGCCGAATCCCCGCACACTCACAGCAGCGCAGCTGGGGAGGTAGCCCGGCGCGGGCGGGGCAGAATCCCTGCACACCCATGGCAGGACAACTGGGAAGAGAGCCCGGCATGGGCGGGGCCAGGGATCAGCGCAACCACGGCTGAGCTGCTGGGGTGAGAGGCCCACTCAGGCGGCCAGAGGATCCGGGGCTCGGTGCACCCATGGCCGAGCAGCTAGGGAGGGAGACCCACAGCTGGGCAGACAGGGAGGGAATCAGGCACAGGGGTCAGGCCTGTGGCGAGAAGCCTAGTGAGAAACCAGAAGTCACGGGACCATAGCTGTATTCTGGAAAATCCAGACATATTAGGTGTGGAGCCAGACCCTGTCAGCCTCTGTGACGACAAACAAAGCCCACAGAATCTGTGCCTGGGCAAACAGGTCCATACCATCAGAAACATTACAGGCTGATAACTCAGAGTGCAACATAGAGAAGTCTGAAATGGGAGCAGTGAAACAACCCCGGTCCATTACTCACAACCTGGGAATAGGCTGCACCCGCTCACAGTGCTTCAGGCGATTAAAACCACAGTGACCATGAAATCCCCCTGTAAGCAACGACAGATAGCCAAGTAACTCGTCGCCTGCACCAAAGCTTCCCCTGTGGATCCAAGCACAGAAAACGACAAGAACAGACAGCTAAACACATCCAATGGCCAAAGTTCCAAGAAAAAATAGCAATCAAGGAAATATGACTCCAACAAAGGAGAATTATCCTAGCTCATCCAATTCGGATGACCTCACACCAACAGAAACACATGAAAACATTGACAATTCTGCATTATGGAAAGTGATAGAGTCCATTCAAGAAGAACTTAAATCTATGAAGGAATTCAAAGAAGCCACAATTTTACAAGTCAAAACAATGAACAACACCATTAAAGAGCTCCAAGCCAAGGTGACAGAGCTTGAACAGGAAAAGGACAAGGCTATGAAAGATTTTCATACAAAAACAAGCAAGCTGGAGAAGGTAATGTACAAAACGAACAAAACCATACAAGACATGAAAATAGAAATAGAAACAATAAAGAAAACACAGTCAGAATTAAAAGAGGAAGTGGAGAACCAAGGGATGAGAACAGGAACTACAGATGTAAGTATCAAAAATAGGATGCAAGAGATGGAAGACAGGATCTCAGGCATGGAAGATTCGATGGAAGAAATCAGAACAACATCCCAAGAAAATGAGAAGGCTAAAAAATCTCTCACCCACAACATCCAAGAAATCAAGGACTCAATGAAAAGATGCAACCTAAGAATTATAGGTATAGAAGAAAGAGAGGACTACCAACCCCAAGGTCCAGGAAATATCTTCAACAAAATCATAGAGGAAAATTTCCCAAACCTTAAAAAAGAGATGCCAATAAAAATCCAAGAAGCTTATAGAACACCGAACAGATTAGATCAGAAAAGAAACTCCTCTCGCCACATAATAATTGAAACACCAAATGTACAGAACAAAGAAAGTATATTAAAAGCTGTAAGAGAAAAAGGTCAAGTCACATACAATGGCAGACCCATCAAAATTACACCTGATTTCTCCTCAGAAACGTTAAAAGCTAGAAGGGCCTGGACAGATATACTACAAGTCCTGAGAGATCATAGGTGCCCAGCCAGCCTACTTTACCCAGCAAAACTCTCTATCAACATAGATGGAGAAAACAAGATATTCCATGACAAAATCAAATTTAAACAATATCTATCCACAAACCCATCCCGACAGAAAATCCTAGAAGGAAAATCCCAACCCAGAGAAGAAAACTCCACCCAAGAAAACAAAGGGAATAGAAAACCCCTCAGTAACTAATCCAAAAGAGGCACAGGACAACCACCTATACCAAACTAATGGGAAATAACAACCCCAGGTCACTAATATCCATCAACATCAATGGACTCAACTCCCCAATAAAAAGACACAGGTTTACAGAGTGGATCCGCAAGCAAAATCCTTCCTTTTGCTGTATACAAGAGACACATCTCACTACCAAAGATAGACACTACCTCAGAGTAAAGGGCTGGGAAAAGGTTTTCCAAGCAAATGGACCCAGGAAGCAAGCTGGAGTAGATATCCTAATATCAAACAAAACAGACTTCCAACTGAAGTTAATGAAGAAAGACAAAGAAGGACACTATATACTCATTAAAGGGAATATTCATCAAGAGGAAATCTCAACACTGAACATCTATGCCCCAAATACAAAGGCACCTACTTTCGTAAAAGAAACACTTCTAAAACTTAAAGCGCAGGTTGATCACAACACATTAGTAGTGGGAGACTTCAACACCCCACTCACAACAATGGACAGATCATCAAGACAGAAGACAAACAGAGAAATATTGAATCTAACAGAGATCATGAAACAAATGGACCTAACAGATATCTACAGAACGTTTCACCCAAACACAAAGGAATACACCTTTTTCTCAGCACCCCACGGAACCTTCTCCAAAATCGACCACATAGTTGGTCACAAGGATAGACTCAATAGACACAACAAAATTGAAATAACACCTTGTATCTTATCAGACCACCACGGAATAAAGCTGGTCTTCAACAGCAAAAGAATCAACAGAAAGCCTACACACACATGGAAATTGAACAGCTCCTTACTGGATGACCACTGGGTCAGGGAAGAAATAAAGAAGGAAATCAAAGACTTCTTAAAATCCAACGACAATGAAGACACGACATACCCAAACCTATGGGATACATTGAAAGCTGTGCTACGAGGAAAGATCATAGCATTAAGTGCTTTCAAAAAGAAAATTGTGACAGCTCATATTAGTGAACTAACAGCTAAGCTGGGTGAATTGGAAAAAAAAAGAAACAAACACTCCCAAGAAGAGCAGAAGGCAGGAAATCATCAAACTTAGGGCTGAAATCAACAACTTAGAATCAAAAAGAACTATACAAAGAATCAATGAAACCAAGAGTTGGTTCTTTGAGAAAATCAACAAAA